>JAUMHH010151039.1:5214-19399 GCA_032359455.1 Chlamys rubida | reverse complement strand
TATCACAGGTGGTCTCTTATCACAGGTGGTCTCTTATCACAGGTGTTCTCTTATCACAGGGGTTCTCTTATCACAGGGGGTCTCTTATCACATGGGGTCTCTTAATACAGGTGGTCTCTTATCACAAGTGGTCTCTTATCACAGGGGGTCTCTTATCACAGGTGGTCTCTTATCACAGGTGGTCTCTTATCACAGGGGGTCTCTTAATACAGGTGGTCTCTTGTCACAGGTGGTCTCTTATCACAGGTGGTCTCTTATCACAGGTGGTCTCTTATCACAGGTGTTCTCTTATCACAGGGGTTCTCTTATCACAGGTGTTCTCTTAATACAGGTGGTCTCTTATCACAGGTGGTCTCTTATCACAGGTGGTCTCTTATCACTTGTGTTCTCTTATCACAGGTGGTCTCTTATCACGGGTGGTCTCTTATCACAGGGGGTCTCTTAATACAGGTGGTCTCTTGTCACAGGTGGTCTCTTATCACAGGTGTTCTCTTAATACAGGTGGTCTCTTATCACAGGTGGTCTCTTATCACAGGTGGTCTCTTGTCACATGGGGTCTCTTAATACAGGCCTAGGTGGTCTCTTATCACAGGGGGTCTCTTATCACAGGGGGTCTCGGAACACAGGTGGTCTCGGAACACAGGTGGTCTCGGAACACAGGTGGTCTCTTAATAGAGTTTCTATTAACAATGAAATTACTACAATGAGGAACATTTAAATGGGGGACTTCCAACGATCCAACCACAACCTATCCTGGTGTCTCCAGCCAGTGTATTAGGGACACATTGGCCCTTTACAACCACTTCTGTACCGAACAATCAACTTATTCACCCCTAAAAATTTCATAATGAACTATTCCAACCTATGAATTGGAAGAGTTCAAATGTGTCTTCAGGGGTGAATGAGTTAATGTGGCAGGATCATTGGGCTCCACTCTATACCATGGATTTGTGAGCAAAATGTCCGCACCAAATAATAGTCATTTACCAGCATCAATAAAGTTTCATTCTATTTATATATTTAATTATAGATCAGTATGTAGACTGTCCATTTAGGGTTTGAAAGAGGGACAAGTTCAATTCCAAATGATTTCTGGCCCCGTCCTCGGCCTTAAAGCTTTATGGGATCAACCATGTGACCTTCAAGTTTGGAGGTCATTGTTAGGAAATGGTTACGGCCATTGACCCTTGACCTTTGGTCAGATATGTTGGGCGGCTTAACGCATGAGAGTTACAAATTGAAGTGACCGATCAAATTTGACCTTATTCTGTCTGTGGGAATCGTGTCCAGGAGATGTAACCGGACTTAATGACGTCGTTATCGGACAGTGATTGATCGTACACGGAGTACGCGGAGAAATATGTATCACAAAAGTCGGCTGTATAGTTGTTTTTGTATTCGTAACAAGTACAGACAAACTCATCACCATGTGTTATTCTACACGGGGGAATAACCCGCCTGCTTCCGACTTTCATTAGTGGTAATTCGCAATCAATAATCAGGACAAATTGAAAGTCTCTTTGGTCAATTAATCACTCTCCTGCTTTGGAGATCAAAAAGATCAGATGGTGCAATAGGTTGTTGGGGAGGTGTTTTTAGTACTGTGGGTCATACTGATCTGTTCACGCACAATAAAACTGTGATGTATGGTCACTTTGGGGTCAGTTTTTCACTGACCCTTACTACTATGATATTATCTTCTTCTTAAGTACATATAGGTCACTGTCTATGATGCTTAACATATATATATACATGTTTATACAGAAATAGGTCAAAGTGACACGCTTCTTCAAAAGTAGGTCACTGTCTATGATGCCACATATACATGGTTATACAAATTGGGTCAAAGTGATACACACCTTCCAAAGTAGGTCATGATCACTGTCTGTGATGCTACATATACGTACTTTTACAAAAATAGGTCAAAGTGACATGCTTCTTCTAAAGTAGGTCGCTGTCTGCGATGCTACATATATATATACATTCTTATATACAAAAATAGGTCAAATTAACTACTTCAACAAATGTAGGTCACTGTCTGTGACAGGTGTTTAATTAAGTAGGTCACTGTGACATGTCCAATTATGTAGGTCACAATCAGTGATCTGCTTCTACACTTAACTGTGATGCTCTTCTAATTAAGTAGGTCACTGTGACATTATAATGATCTAGTTACAGGTCAAGGTCACACAGCCTCAAAGTCAAAATTCTTGATATTAAAACCGGGTCCAAACACACAGATGTTGGATCAGGTAGTGTTTCTGAACATGAGTTATATTTATAGACAATTCGTTGAATGATGGATCCAAATTTCGTAAAAACAGTTTTGTGCGGTTCTTACCCAGCTGACGAATCCATCACGGAGTCCAACTGTAAAATACAGAGCAATCAATCAAAAAAGGAAAACCATGGCAACGTCAAGCTTGGTTTCACAGTTTTATTCGTATGGTAGTTGACTATTTTTGACACATCAGATGTGTTGTCTTCAGAATGTGGAGGTTCTGATGGCGACAAAGGTCAAACCCTTCAAAATTGGAGGTGTTTGTCTAGGAGACCTGAACAAGGATTAGATTACCACAGTATCCTATAGGCCCCAGGAGTTTTACAAACGCCCTTAATTTTGTTTCTCGTTGGAAAGCATTGATGGATTTTTGGAAACATCTTCAGTCCAAGGTTTTTGTTCTTAACTTCAGCAATGTTTTCCATTAAAAAAAGTTTAGTGTTTAAGAATTTCTTTAAAAATATATTTGACCTTGACCTTGAGGTGAAGGTCAAGGAAACCTTATTATTGTGCAGTGCACACCTCCTGTCTAAGTCACAGTGACCTATAATTATACAGGACTTTGAACAACTTCGGTGGATAATATACAGCTTCACTTCAAGTTTCAACAAGATGGTTTCATGGTTTAAATGTTAATGACCAAGACAATGTTCTGGTGGAAATTTTGCATTTATTGACCTCTGACCTTGAGGTCAAGATCTCAGTGACTTTATCACAATTGAACAGAGCTATCATATTTTCTGCAGTCCTATCATCTAAAATAATCTGAAGAACTATATATATATAAAACATGACTTTCTTAAAAAGCAACTTGATACACTTTTGTAAAATTTCAAGTTATCAAAAACCTAACATCCGGGCCAACAAGAGTGATTAATATAAGTTGAAATAACTTGTTTCATAATTGTTGTAAAATAAATAAAGTTTATATTAAAAAAAAAATAAAAAAAAATGTAATTTGGAGACCTATATAAAAACAAACTTTTAACTTAACAACTTGATGTATTTATGTAAAATTCAAGAGATCATAAAAATGTTATCCAAGCTTAACAAAATATTTTCCCTCTTTCTGTGTTCAGACAAGACAGAAATGTTAGCACCCTCCCAATTCATTGTACGAGACGTCGACAGACTCTAAATCATGGTAACATAACGTCGTTAGAAAAAAACAAAATACAGATTTTGTCCTCAGACAATTAATACCCGAAGTTTTCTCTTTGTTATCATCATAGGATGAGTGATTTTGGAAAACGCGATCTGACTACAGTGTCATATTGATTAATAGATTTAGGTGCCGCGGGACCAAGTGACAAGGTATTGAGAAAATGATTCCTTAAAACCTTCCGTCGGGACAGCCCAAGGCAAGCACCTTCCCTGTCGCAAGTGGTTATTGGCAGACACGAGAAAATATGTCTCGGACAGATTGCACTGGCAAATCTAGCTGTTTATATACGTGTAGCTATATCGCTATATTCTATCAGAGCTGGAACAATTTAAGCCATCAAGCCATGTGAAGAATGTCTGACAGAAATTTCATCAGCGTGTATTGATTAGACCCGAACACCTAAGGTCACGATCGTCACAAAGGACAAGCACGATATAAGCTCACATCCAAGACTGGAGAAAGTTAAGTTGACAGGACACTTATGCCTCTTATTGAGAATTGGAAATAGAGTCAACTGTCATTGTTGCATTTACCTTATTACACATATAGATACCTTTAACCCTTTCACCACTGTAGACCATAATGGACTCATCCATATCCATGCATGGTAGAGTCTTCTCAAGTTACATAGGGGTGAAAGGGTTAATGTTTTGTAAGAGTTATCTTCCTTACTAGATTTTCTATTAACACTATCTAATCATTGTTGCTTTTGTCCTTGTGTACTAATGAAATGAGTCAATTTTGATGTAACTTTCAAAGGAGTCATCAGTTCTTGAGTTCCTTTTAAAAATGTCATGGATTCATGTGAACCTTTCAAATATGTCATCAATTCTTGTGTACTTTTCAAATGTGTTATTGATTAACAAATTTATTTTAAGTCTCCATGTTGCAGTAAGGTAGCATACATCCTTAAGTCTCCATGTTGCAGTAAGGTAGCATACATCCTTAAGTCTCAATGTCACACTAAGGTAGCATACACCCTTAAGTCTCTATGGTTTCTGTTCTTGAAATCTTAAATTCGACCGACAACCTCAACTACATGATATAATATCTCAACTACACTAGTCACACCTAGTTCAACATTCTCGAAATATAGAAATATGACGGCTGTCGTTGTGTTGCCTCTGAAGCTGTGTATTCAAGCATTGAGGTGTAAATATGACAGGACCCTGAGGTCTGTGAGCACTAATTCTCTTTAAACATTATTAACGATCAGGAGCAAAGTCTTCTCCTAATCTCCATCTTTGTGCCTTGTATACGGGGTGTGACTCCGATGTAGCTTTTGATCATTAACATAACAGCACAGTAAATGTCTGTCCTCATCATTGAAACGTTGTTTGTGTTTATGGTTGTTTTAAAACTCACAGCCACGTTAGGAAAAGTCAGAATATCTCCATGTTTAAAAATGTTGACGTTATTTATTGAAACTTGTTAAATATATGATGATCATTTTATGAGGTTTCCTCAAGTCACTGGGTCAATAAACTAGGTCACTGTTACTACAGACCAACTACTATTGAAACCTAACACAGCAAACTCATAACATTACAATAGACTTAAAGCTGTATGCTACCTTACTGTGACATGGAGACTTAAGGGTGTATACTACCTTACTTTATAGACAGGTATTTACTATACAGAGGTGACCTTTATAAACAGGTATTCATTATACAGAGGTGACCTTTTTAGACAGGTAGACAGGTATTTACAATATGTAGAGATTTTAAGCTTTCATAGCATCTTTCACTTTAATTAGAATATTACTCTGCTATATTTGAGCTATATATATGCCAATAGGAATGTATTTTGGTACTAAATGTATTGGGTATTTTATTTGACTCTTGGTCAGTGTATGAAGATGAACTGTCTGAAATCTTTGTCTATCATTTTCACACCTCCCTATATGGCTAGCGTAAAGTGATTGTTTGTTTTCTGATGGCACTGGTTTATGTAGTACGATTCCTGAGAAATATGTTGGCCTTGACCTATACGACCAAGTGTCCTAGGGTCTCCATATTGGTACAGAGGCGACACTAGAACGAAATTGATATCTGGGCATCAATATCAGTTTCCTGTGACAAGGGTTTGGACAAGACACACACTGCTGATTTGCCCAAAGTAAATAGCGTTTGAGGGTCTCACCCTCCCCGCCATGTCTATATTGGCACTCGAGGCGAGAACTCTCTATGATGGAGGTGATAAATGGCCAAAGGCTTATGAGCTCGCAGACATTGGAAGATGGTGCTGACACCAATAGTGTGTTAGGTATAATATTGCTGCCGCCAGTAATAATCAAACTACTGACTACGTTCATGTCGTAAGGAGGATGCTTCCTCATCAAATTTTGAATGCAATAATTCATAAATTGTATATATACTCTGTTCTTATCTTTTCATTTGTTAAATATCTTGTTTCTTTTTTTTTCAAATTAAAAAAAAAATTGTCATAATATTGTCATACAGGGAGGGGAGGATCAATTATCTAAGATAGAGGTGGTCTCTATGGTCAGGTAAAGGTTAGAGAGAAAACACCATTTCGATAAAACTTAAACTGAGATTATAAGTTCTTTATAGACAGGTTGGTTCTATAGACAGATAAATATATAAGAAAGAAAAAAAATGTTTTGGAAAATTTGAAATTTAGGGTTAAAAGTTACGAACAGATGGTCTCTATAGACAGGTAAGAGTGAAATCACCATTTTGGAACTCTTAAATTCAGGGTTATAGGTTACAAACAGGTGGTCTCTCTAGGCAAGTCAATATTGCAGTAAAGAGAAAAACCAATTTTCGGAATTCTTAAAGCATATAAATTACAATCAGGTGGTCTCTTTATACCGGTGACTACCAGTGCAGGTTTCACTTTAAGGAATTCTGGGTAGACATTTCAGTACAGTAAAACCTGTATCAAGTGCCCACCCTTGGTAAGTCCAGAAGATGGTCTCTTAGAGAAGGTTTAAAATCAGCCACAGAATCACTACAATTGGGAACATTTCAAGTGGTTTCTTAGCAAAGGTGGTCTTTTAACTCATTCACCCCTGAAATTTCATAATGAACTATTCCAACCTTTGAATTGGAAGAGTTGAAATGTGTCTTCAGGGGTGAATGAGTTAATGGAGGTATAGTGTTGTATAGTCTCCGACTCAGGTTCAACTGTATATGTAATGGGAAAATTGATTCCAAAATAGGTGATGAGCTTAAATTGGAGAATAACCCAGAATTGATGAAATAGATGGGAATAGAATTGCTTGGTTTAAGTATCCCCTTTACATTAGAGAAAGACTCCAATGTTGGTGAAATCTCCATGGATCTACGTACTAGCACTATATCACATACATAACCTTGGTTCAAAAACCAACTTTTTTGTTGTGTGCCTCATTGTCTTGTGTCTATATACTATGAATAGGAAACTGCTTAACAAACATTAACAATCGCGTCTTGGATGAAAAAAAAACGAGGTTAGAGTTTCACCGAATTTCAAAGACATTACTGAAATAAAAGTTGAGAATTCAACTCATCGAATTTCAACGAAAAAATTTGCATAAATGGTAGCTTTCCTGCTGCCCTGTACTTGTGTTATTTAACCGAAAACTTTCTTACTTGTTCATTTGTCACATACCCTGGGAGGAAAAGAACAAATCCAGTTTTTCTTTCATCAAGTTTCAAATGCAAAATTGTGCATATAGCCTCTAGTGTTAATCAAACAAGAGGAGACATCACGTTACAGTTTTACGCTCATCAAGTTTCAAAGACAAAATTTCCTCGAATGTTACAAATTACTAAATAAAAACTTTACTTCCATGTAATGAACTATTTTTTTCTCTTCAAACTGATTGTGAAAGCAATTTCGGAGCATCCGAGAATTGATCATTTATTAGGAGTTGCGTCTATCGGGCCGGTAACTGCCGTTCTTTTGTAACGATTGGCTTACTTTTAATGATACTCCAAGTTTTCTTTTAATTTTTTCCTAATAAATGTTTATTGTATTAATATTGGATGCGGATGCTCGGAGACTGATTACTGAAAACAATTGTATTGATTCTACGGTAATTCAAAATTTTATTAAAATAATTGAGAATTGATAAAGACTTTATTGGAGTTGAGATTGTCATTGTCAGCTTAGAATTGATAAATATTGTCGGGGATTATCAATCACAGTCGCGATATTATAATAACCCTAAGTGCACGGAATATTTATTTGAAATTTGAAATTGAATTACACAACATATCAATCATTTTAAAGCAAAAACAGAATCTAGGCTTTGGATAGAAATAAACCATTATAGTATTTATAGAGTTCGGTGAAAACTAAACCAGATCAAGTTGGTCATGATAGGTCAAGGTCATTTGTCCTCAAGACTTTACGGTGTCGTTTTCAGGGTCAGAAGACAGGTAGCTATATATAGATACAACAACATGTATGAGACAACACAAGCATCACGGTTACCGTGGAAACAGTCGGGACGAGCGCTGGAGAAGGAGTATGTCACTCTAGTAAAATACTAGATATTTCTACTGACTGGGCGAGGGAAAATACTAGACATTGCCTACTGACTGGGCGAGGGAAAATACTAGACATTTCCTACTGACTGGGCGAGGGAAAATACTAGACATTTCCTACTGACTGGGCGAGGGAAAATTTCTCTTCAGTTCATTTGGTACAGCATCAGATAAGTAAACGGTAGTGCCCAGGTTTGATCTCTAGCAGACGCACCAAAAAAAATACTGACCTCTGTTACATAGGTGTCCACAATATAGGACCCAGATAAAATATAGATATAGATAAAATGTGCTCAGCTTTGCGTCCACAAGTTTGCTGTTACCCCTTGAAATTGTCAGGATGATTTCTTTTCTGGAGGAAAATCGAAGTATATATTCCCAGGAAAAATACTATCCACTCTTTACCAAATTGGCTGGGGAGAATTTTTCTCAACTCATTCACCCCTGAAGACACATTTGTACTCTTCAAATTCAAAGGTTGGGATAGTTCATTTTGAAATTTCAGGGGTGAATGAGTTAATCACATTGCGTAGAGCGTCCGACAAGTATAAACCAGAGGTTTCTGGTTCAATCAATCTAAGTGGAGACATTATAACAAATTACCTCTGTTACATATACAACAGGTATGGCAAAAACAACAGGTATGGCAACCAACAGGTATGGGGAAAAACAACAGGTATGGGGAAAAACAACAGGTATGGCGATAAAAACAGGTATGGAAAGCAAGAGGTATGGCAAACACAACAGGTATGGAAAGCAACAGGTATGACAAACACAACAGGTATGGAAAGCAACAGGTATGACAAACACAACAGGTATGACAAACACAACAGGTATGGAAAGCAACAGGTATGACAAACACAACAGGTATGACAAACACAATGGGTATGGAAAAAACAACAGGTATGATCTTATATTTGTAAATTAAGCATGACAGACTTCGTGGCGTATTTTTTAGCAATTCTTTAATTTGCTTCTTTTGTAAGAATCAGCGATATACAGAGTAGAAATTGTAGGAGTCCCCGATGACTTGTCCGATAGCGGGAAAGGTTCAGGAACAGTCCTGTTCTGTATGTCAGAGGAATTAAAGGGCTGAGTTGTCTTACTTATTCATGGACCAACAGCGGAAAAAGTGATGCAGGCTTAGCTAATAAAAGGATGGACGCTAAATAATTGAATGTGTTGGTGAAGGATGGCCGTGTTTAAAGCTCGCTGCCGATACAAGTATTGATAAGTAGACGATACGTGTGGTCACCGCAGTATTTGCCAAATGGCCGCGCTAATCGAATGTTGATAACAAACATACGAGGCGTTTCTGCACGAAATGTAAAGGATATCCATCGCCACACCTCAAAGATACCACGACAAAGTCAGGCCCATTGATCTTTGTTCCATGAGCAATGATTGGCTAATTAGTATATGGTTGTTTTTGCAATTGTCACAACATGATCAGTACAGGTGGGATCGTTGCGGAAAGTTTGTATAAAAATCAATTAGGATCCGAGTAATGCTCTTCAATGTAACTCGGTGCTTTTGTAGGTTAGGAGCACAAGCTGATCCATACTTTCTACCTGGCTTTGCTAATCACCAATACAGCCAAATTTATCAAGAAACAAGTTAAAAAACAAGATAAAAACCAAAAAGGTCAAAAAGAGTTTTTACACAACCTACTCCCAAAAATGTAAAATCTAGAAATACTGAGCTATATGTAGTCCACAGCGTTCTACTAATTTCATTAAGTTTGTCCCACTTTGCTTTTTTCCTTTGAAGGACAAGCTATTTCCAAATCATATGCCTGCCTCATTTTCAGGATGCTTCCCAGATTCTTAGCATAAGATTTTTTCCTTAACCCCTCTCTTTTGCCAAAACTTATGTCCTTTAGGGAACTTTTATTCTTAATAATGTTGCAGAAAAGTGCTGCCATCAGAATTTCCAGACTGTTAGCTTTATAGTGACTAAAAGCTCGATCAGGAGATGTGTAGATAGAACGTCCATGGTGGTGATGATTTTTGAAAAAAAAAAAAAAATTTAGAATGAATTCATTTCTTTAATACGTAACTCTTTTCTATAACAAATGGCCAAGCGACTCCAAATCACAAATCAGGGTGGTCGGGTGGCGCAGTGGATAGCGCACTTGCCTTTCACCAAGTCGGCCGGGGTTTGATTTCCGGCTAGGACCTGAAAAGGTATGGGGTCACCTGCCCGACCACGCAGGTTTTCTCCGGGTACTCCTGTTTCCTCCCACAGTCAGATCCCCCGCATGCTAACATCCGGGCCAACAAGATTGATTAATATAAGTTGTAAAAGCTTGTTTCATAATTGTTGTAAAATAAATAAAGTTGATATTGAATCAGAACAGTGCTGAACAGGTTAGAAATACTACGTATAAGAACACCGAATGACTTTGAGGGCAATTCGAGAGCAAGTTATAAGGTAATAAAGAGAAAATTGAAATCACAGGAGGCAATATATATAACAAGTAAGATTAAGGTAACCAATATAAAAGAAAAGAAAAGGGAGGTAATTATGGGTAAATTCATATCAAGGGGAGGTAATAACTGTTGTACTAAGGAACAGGATGACACCAAAGGGAGGTAATAAATGTCAATTGAGATCAGGGAAGTAAAATAAATGAGAACATCTCTGTTGCACTAAGGAACAGGGTGGCACCAAGGGGAGGTAATAAATGTCAATTGAGATCAGGGAAGTAAAACAAAATATCAAAATGTTTCTGTAGCACCAGGGCAGCACTAAGGAGAGGTAATTTATGTCAATTTGAGATTGGAAAAATTAAAAATATCAGAATGTTTCTGAAGTTCTACAGAACAGGGGAGCACCAAAGGGAGGTAATTTATGTCAGTTGAGATTTGGGAAATGAAAAATATCAGAATGTTGCTGTAGAACTTTGGACCAGGGCAGCATCACAGGAAATTTTAAATCTCTACAGGAAATATTGAGTTTTCAGTGTGTGTCTGTATTGATGAACAAAGGGAGGAGCTGGATCCTGTTGAAATAGAATCAGGTACATTTATATTAGCAATCATAACAATATCGTATTGAAAAAAATCACATGAGTGTCCCACAGTATCCCTGTTTGTTTACTTTGGGTCCAACCTGTATTCCAAGCTTTTAAATCGATTGATTTCCTAGTGTTTAAAATCGGTGTGAAAAGAGATCAAATGGGTTCTCCTGCGTAGACAAATTTGATTCTTCATTGTTATTCTTTCGGTTCAGACTAATCCGTAATTCTGGCACGCACCCAGGTTTGCACAGGGATGTTAACAATCTATTATAGCAAACCCCAGTGCAGAAATTAACAACAGAATATAAAATTATCTAAGTCATCCCTTTTTTAACAGTTGTTTTTTAAGTTGACTGAATCTACGTATACTGGCATAACTAAAATGGCTAAGATTTTAAAAAAAACTTCTTTATTTATCTCTCCGGGTGTTTTTGTACATTGAAATAAAGAGATTCACAGATTTTAACTGTAAGTTTTCTTACCTTCTCATCTAAAATAATAACAGGTTTTTAATTTTGTTCAAATGACAAGGATGTATACAAGAAAAAGGATTAATCCAGTAAAATGTTCTATATAATTGAGATAAGATCGCGTAGCTAGGTAATCTGTGTAAATGAAGATCAAGGGAGGTAAATCCTGGTAGATTGTGATCAAGGGAGGTGAGTCATTGTAGATTATGATCAAGGGAGGTAAATCATGAGAGATTATGATTAAGGGAGGTCAATCATGAGAGATTGTGATCAAGGGAAGGTGAGTCATTGTAGATTATGATCAAGGAAGGTAAGTCATTGTAGATTATGATCAAGGGAGGTAAATCAAGGTATATTGTGATCAAGGGAGGTAAGTCATTGTAGATTATAATTAAGGGAGGTAAATCATAAGAGATTGTGATCAGGAAAGATAAATCGTGGTGGTTGGTGATCAAGGAAGAAAATCAATAAAAGGGAGTAATGCAAGATCAAGGGAGATAATCTAAATAAAGTTGAAATCGGGGCAGTTATCAAAATTAATTTAGAGCTGGAATAATTTTGATAATTGTTAAGATAAATGAAGGTACCGAAAGTGAATTAAGATTTAAGAGATTTTTTATAATAATCCTGGTATATATTGAGCGGAAGTTATCTAAGTAAATATGTATGAACGGCTGGGAAACAAGACAACGCTTAAATGTCAACTAAAACAGAACAAATACGAGTGGGCAGACGTTGAGCCGCCATGATTACACATGCAGATTAATTGATGAGTGTTACTGGTTTTCAGGTGATAATAAAAATGTCATCCTGGTCTTAATTAGTTTATAAATGATGAAGCTGTGGCTGTAATGTAATATTAGTAATTATCTCCCTTTCCTCGGAGCTCTCCTGGTAGCTAGCCTCCAAAACTGCTTCACGAAACTCAATGAGGAACCGAATCACCCCCAACAAACCTGAACATGTGGAAAATTATCATCCTTAATAACCGAAGTTTTTTATTATAACCAAAAGATTAACGAAACAACAAATTTGTCATGAAAACTTGTAAATGATATTACATCACTGTGAAGCACCGAAGGGGCATTTGAGCTTTCAGGCGATGTGTTTTCGATGTGGTCAGTTTAAATGTGTCACTTGAACAGGTATTTTTGCTATGGTCAGTTTTTATTGTGTTAGCAGGTATATATAGTTGATGTGGTCAGTCTCATTATGTGTCACTTGACCAGATATTTCTCGCTGTAAGCAGTTTTGTTGTGTCAGTTGCAGCCAGGTATAGTCGTTGGGTTCAGGTAACATGTTACTAGGTACAGTCGCTGGGGTCAGGTAACATGTTACTAGGTATAGTCGCTGGGGTCAGGTAACATGTTACTAGGTATAGTCGCTGGGGTCAGGTAACATGTTACTACATACAGTCGATGTGGTCAGTCCAATAATGTGTCACTTATAAATTGACCTGATATTTTGGCTGCGGTCAGTTTAATTGCATCATTGGGTTCCGAGTATACTCCCTGTGGTCAGTTTAATTGTTTTACTTGACCAGGTGTTGTCACTGTGGTCAGTTTGACTGTTTTACTTGACCAGGTGTTGTCACTGTGGTCAGTTTGACTGTTTTACTTGACCAGGTGTTGTGGACAAACAAGACATTCAGTTACATAATAGGTCCCATTATTCTTATTTCAATAAGAGAAACCTTTGTTAACTGAAAACCTGTGTATTCTGACACTAAATATAGATTGATCCCTTTAAACATATTTCAATATAGTTAAGTACCAGTCTATGTATAAAAAACAAAAGGAGGGCTGCAACATGCCACCACATAGACCACTAATAAACCTGTCTCATCTGAAAACCTGTCTATTCTGACAAAGATATATAGGTCCCATTAGACAGGTTTTACTGTAGTTCAGTACCAACCTCTGTATAAGAACAACAGAATAATTGCCACAAACAACTTATAAAACCTGCCTTATCTCAAAACCTGTGTATTCTGACAAAGAAATATACATATGTATGTAGGTCCCATTAGACAGGTTTCACTGTAGTAAGTACCAGTCGCTGTACAACAGAATGGCTACCTACGTACAGCATTCATCCACTCACATTACAACACAGGCAGCTAATTGAAACCCCTCCTAGAAATATTACAAATTGAAAAGTTGGTTACATGCCAAAAACTTAATTTATTTATTTTTTATTTTTTGAAAATGGGGTTGATCATTAAATTTATGTTCCATTGTTACATAATGTTTAAGTAAACAAGGGACATAACTCTGGGGATGATGCATGTTCATTTGTTATTTCTGGAAGAAACATGCGAACTCTTTTTTCCCCTTTATAATTAGTGAGAAGATGTATGTACAAGTCAGGAATGTATTTCTTTGGACCGGTCTGCTAGCACTGTATAAGGAAGCTTTTCATAATCAATACAATATACAAGGCAAGGGCAGAAAGGGAATTTACACAGACACGGAGTACAACAGCAATTTTATGAGAAGGAAAGACAGAAAAAAAGGAAAAATACTTTAGTTACTTTAGATTCACGTCAGAAGGAAAGAGTATAAATATTACAAGAGAGCGATAAAGACCTACATGAAGGGTAGACCGGCGTGATTTCAGTCGGAAGACAGAGCGAGACAGAGACATAAACAAATGAGACTGCAGTGATCATGAACTTACAAGAAAAACAGACAGAATAGACAGACTGCAATAAAATACAAAAAAATAGGGAAACAGACATACTGGGTGAAA
>JAUMHH010151028.1:0-19400 GCA_032359455.1 Chlamys rubida | reverse complement strand
CTTAACCCTTTGTATATCGCCATGTGATTGGACAGTTTTAGATATCTTTACATCGTCGTATATCGCCATGTGCTGGGACACATTTAGATAACCGTACATCGTCAGGCTTAACCTTTTGTATATCGCCATGTGATTGGACAGATTTAGATATCTGTACACGTATACAAATGTACTTGAACTGAAACCTTCGTATATCGCCATGTGATTGAGCAGATTTAGTTATCTTTAAATCGTCAGACCGATTGAAACCTTCGTATATCGCCATGTGATGGGGCAGATTTAGATAGCCTTTCATCGTCAGACTGAAACCTTTGTATATCGTCATGTAATGGGAAATATTTAGATATCCGTACATCGTCAGACTAAAACTTCTTATTTCGTCATGTGATTGGAAATATTTAGATATCCGTACATCGTCAGACTAAAACCTTCTTATTTCGTCATGTATTGGGACATATTTAGATATCCGTACATACCAACAATATACGCAGGTTTCACTCTGGCAATGTAGATATAGTGATGGGACATATTTAGATACCCTGTCATGTGATTAGAGATAGTTGGGACACATCCAGAAGAGGTGTCGCTTGTCGATCGATTTTGTATCTACACATTAATACTATATGACAAAATATATCACAACAACACTTCACAATATATTCCCCTTTCCTCATTCACTACTACCGGATGAGAAAGCTAAAAAGGTTTACAACCTTGCTCGGCGTACACGTATTCCTTTTTCCATATTCCGTTCCTCCGTCTCAAAAGGTTGTCGGAGGCCTATCTCCTTTAAATCATCGCATCCGGTTACAAAAATACATGAATATGCATATTGTTTACAAACCACGATTGTCCCACATACATTTTGTCTATATCTAAATATAAACTTGTCTATAAACAACGAATATCCCCATATACGAGTTGTCTGTATAAAACATTAAATATAAATTACGATTCCCCCACAAGCAACTCGATCTTGTCCCAGAATACAAAGTGATTAAACATAAATATTCTCCATAAACAGCGAGTATCGCAACATAAAGATAGTTCTTGTACAAATATTCTACACATAGATATGATCCCACACAGATATTCTACACACATATATTCTACACACAGAGATTTCCCCCACATCAATAGTAGTTCTTTCACAAAACGTTTCTCCATACAAATATGGTTCCCACACACATATTATCCGTGAACAAAACTGTTGTTCCTACGCATAGTTCCTACAAAAAGACTATTTCATTGTGCCTATGTATATTATGGTATGGCCCTCACCCGTGACCTCTAATTAAATCGCGTTTTGATATGCTTATCTACAATCTATCTATTACCGAATATTTGAAACCTTATTGTATCTCATTTTATAAATAAATCGGCCAACGAAGCGCACTATCCAAAATTACCCAAACTGACAGGTATAGTCGGGGATACCTGTCAAATACACCTGTATTCTCTACCATACAGGTACGGGCAGAACGGACAGGTGGGCATATACATTCAGAAGTCTGGCTATTGTCCTGATAATTATTTGATCGGAAATTGATCCATATTTATATATGCGAACCCATGTATACACCTATATTAATATATGTATATAGTAAACAACCCCCACTAAACACCTACATAAATATCGAAACAGACCCCCCTTCACTACCATCACCATTACCGCCACACATTTCACGATCAACTCCCTACCAAACACAAATTACCATCTCTACTCTACTCTACACCACCACTACACACACTGGCATGAGGAGACTTGTATTCTCAAGGATTGTTACATCTATACTTCATGTCTTCACATAAAACAAAATATATGTAGAGACCATTTGATTTTCCAAGGTAAATTTCAGTTGCAGCTCTTTTTTAACTCGGGCACAGTTAGTATCAATAGCTCATATATATTTAAACAATGCAAATAAACAAACTTTACAACGCCACAAAATCCATGTTTTAAGATCAGGAATCCGGGAGATAAACCGGCCTAGATTCTGTATACGGAACCTATATTGCCCCCTCCCTGACAGCAGGACTCTTGAGAGTGTTGACATACAATCATATTAGATTTAGAAACCGTTCGGAACCTTGTATTAAATAAACATAAGTTTGTAAGCTGCCGTAAATCCTTCTTCCTGCCCTGGGAGGCTATTCTCGCTCACACAATATGGTAATTTATATATGTGATGTATATACCATGACACCTCGAAACTAATAATCCGTTTGCAAAATGAGCAAATCATGAATAATATGGATTGGAAAATAAAACATCAATAGAGTACGTTTTATAGGTAATCTTTTGTCAGGGTTCGAAAGAGCACCTTATGGCCCTAATCGGGTATGTAGGTATAAAAGATCTACCTGTACACATGCGCAGAACGGCGAACACCTGAGCGTTGATATTAAATGTGTATGATACACTGACAGAGTTTGAGAGACCAGACACAGTCACTTGATCAGGTCGATGTGAGGGACGGTATCTGGTCGCCTGGTTAGAATACCTTGCTACTGCGTTATTCCTAAACAGCGTAATCTTCAAGATTGTGTACAAGTCAAAGAATTATATATTTAATGAACTACCTGGAATCTTAGGAACGCACATGGAGAAATAGATTAGTATAATCCGTTACATTGATGTAAAGTCGGCCATGACTTAGAGAGGTGTTCAAAGTGTACGTAAGTACAATATATGTTGATTAAATATCGCTCCACAGGTATTGGACATGTGGGTGATTCCAGGGCTGTACAGGGCTGATGTAAACACCCTAGTTTCTTCTCGACCGACAACCATTGTACGTGAGCACAAAGACATCTGCGCTTAATTAAATATCAATACAAATAGTTTGAAGACGGTGCCAATTATTGAATGATTCAAGTAGCAACACGGAGTTTATTTACCAAATATGAGTATGACATCGAAAAGGATGGTAAACAACTTATTGTGAATTATTTGTGTTAGAACACGTAGTGAAACATACAAGACATCTTGACGTGGAACAACTTAATAGGAATCAGTATAGAAATGTGAATCTCAATCGGCATGGAAAAGTGGAACACTACAGAAACATGTGAAACGCTTTGGAAATGTGAAAATCAACACAATCATTAACGTGATCGGTTAGCGAAGAAAGGCAGCTTTAATTTTGTCATAGAACATAAAAAGTAAAAATGTTTTCATCCGACGACGAATCTTGCGACTCGCTAGACATTTTCGACCAGTCGGAAACCGAAAAATCCGAGGTTAAAGTGGACTCCACGGCCGACGACTGGCCGGGAGAGGAGGACGATAGGGAGAGCGATGGGGGACGCTCCACGTCATCTAGTTGTGTAAGTCGCTTAAAGAAACGTGTGACTTTCCCCACGGAGGATAACCTTGTATTTATCCGTGAGATACCACCCCGGGACTTCTATTCCGATTCCGACACTCAAGTTGACTCGTGTGAATCAGACAACTCGTCTTCGGACGCGGAGTCGGACGACTTGGAGGACGAGATAGTGGAGAAATTACAGATATGTACGGAAAACACTTCCTCGGCTACAGTGTCTAAAGGTAAATACGAAATAAGCAAAAGTACAAGAAAAACTATCAATAAGGTAGCGCAAATTACCGGTGCTGTTCTAAATAACAAAACTGATACAAATAAGAAAGTAATTGTGAAAAAACGGAGAATAAAAAGCGCTCCACCTTCTCTAGAAAGCAAATCTCTACTAGACAAACCTAAGCCTAAAGTTTTAAAACCAAGAGCTAAAAGTGCAACGGTCAAATCTAACGACAAACCAAAGACCAATGTGAAGAAAGTTAAAGCAAAGGGTTTTAAAGAAAGTAAAAAGTGCGCTGGTACTAAGGTAAAATGCGGGAGTGCAAGTAAGCAGGAAGTGAATGACAGCCTACACAATTTATGTGGTGGGATTATAGAGGTAGATACACGGGCTATCAAACCAGCAAATGACGTACAGATTGTAAAAACACATCATCTGCGCAACGCCAAAGATAACCTGTGGTCACTGATTGACTGTGAGGGACACAGCAGTAGGTCTTGTAACGGAACCGGAAACGGGGTATATAATAGTGTGAACAGGTCGTTTGAACAGATCTCCGGAAAATCCACCAGCTATTACCGTGAGCGACCGGACGTCCGGACAATGTCCACAACGGACAGACGTTTATATAGTTGGTTAATGGCGAACGGAAACGTTCCAAATCCTCGATATGAAACGCCCTCCATTTCACCACTGTGGGACTGCAGTCAGACGGAGGGTCACGCTGTGAAGGCCCACATCTGAACTGTGCGTGTCCTCGTATCTCCTCGTACACCGGAAGTGCCTGTCGACTTGACGAAGAGGACAGCAATAACAGTTGATATTAAATGTGACATCGTTAACGTTATATGTTGTGTACCGATGTATGTTGTGGGTGATCGATATTCCGTCACAAAAGTGTTTATCGTGTGTATGGCTAAACAACCGTGGACCTGCTAATGGAATAACACTCGAGTGGCCATAGTCGAGTCGCTACCATCAAAACAATGCAGCAATTATTCTCTCCCACCTTCACTCAGTGTATTTAGCGACTTTTGGTTTACCCTGTTATTGAAATATCAGTACATTTTAATGGACGATTTCCTGTTATAGTCAGTGTCCACGAATCAGTTCGAGTGTTTCTCCGACGGCCATCGATTTTTGTTTTCTATATTAGTCTGGTCAACTACTAGTCCATATAACCCGATAAGGGCTTCGTATCCGGCGTTTTAACACCCACCCTCTGTCTGTGATAAAACTATCTTATCTCACACGAGTCCCGCGGTTAACTCGAGGTCAGTGATGACGTCATAATGAACACAAAACGGTGCTAAGAGTTCCTGGAAAGTAGGTGTTATATTTAATAATGTAATGTTCTGTAGAGCATTTGTGCTATAACATCTATTTTGACATACATTGATTTGATACAATAGACATATAAATGACATTTGATATATATAAGCGAGTGGTATTTTTTATTTTAAGACCAAGTGCTATTTTTAACGATCCCGCACCACTGCCAAAACTGTAACCGTACATTAGAAACGGTTTTTCCAGCATACTGTACTTAGCCATAATATATCCTTTCTGAAACCATACATTGCAGGATTTTTAGGGAAAAAATAAAGAAGGTTAAATGAAATATAATTACCAACAGTGCATTGATTTTAAAACCAAATATAACGGGGCTAGACCAGGATTCGAACCGCCTTGACTACAAGTTGGTACAGGTATACTACCACTGCAACCGACTGAGCTACCTGGTGATTCAGTTATATATTAAAATAATTTAAGGGGAGTTTAATGTAAAAACAACAGTGCAGTTGGTCAGAGATCCTTAACAATTCAGCGTTTGTGTTCAAACACCTGATCAGGTTGGTGCCTGGCAAATTTGAAGAAGTCAAAATATATATTTTTTGTCTTCTGTTTAGACAAAGCGAGAATATTTTTACATATTAAATAATGACACTATCTGAGTACCACTGCCTGAAGTGTATTATACACATGCAATCCATTATGCAAGATTTCAACAACCCATTCAGACAGTCCTGCCTCAAGTTTTCCCTTTTATCTTATATTTGCGATGAGCGAAGAGAGGACTATTTTCCTTTCAATATACATTTTTTCCAACCTAACAATATTTTTAACGGTTTAAATCAAGGACAAAATTTTAAATATATATTCCGAGCCCAGATCGTGTAATTTTCTGATGGAAAATGTCAGAATATTTATTTCTATATGCTGTCCCCACGTCCCACCCCACTCCCTCACAATCATGCAATGAAGATGATGGAGGTCAGGAGGAAATTGCAACCGAAAATATTTTCTCGTTTACGGAAAGTGCCGATGATTCCCGATTGGATGAATTCGGTCTCTGCATTGTGATAGCGTATGCAATTGTTGCCATATGACGATAAGTGTTCCGAGGACGTAAAAACTAACAAAAAAAGGTATGTACTCAAATAATAAAAATAATAATAATAACAGCTTTTCATTTAAACCCCGCTTGAAGCTAACATTTAAGGATCCCCGTACCATTGTCAAATTGTAACAATGCAGTGTGGACTGTATGACTAAAGCGTTGATCAAACATTTCTGAAAGGTAAACTATAGCTTGTGGGACTTCTATAAAAAACAGATATTGCCACTCTAACAGGCTGAGCTATACCTGGTCAACAGAAGTGCTTTGGCCCAACTGTGCCACACTAAATCAAAAACCGGAAAATGAGGCGAGGTTACTCTATTTACGAGAAATTAGAGTGCAATGGTTCAGGGATCCTTAAGTAAATCAATTTTCACTTGACTCATTTACACCGTAAATTCGAACATATGGCTTTGTTTACAAACCACCTATATCGGATTATAAACGTATTAAAATCAATGAGACTGTTCCGTAAACTACAGTTCGCTCGTGTCCAATTTTATCTTATTTCCTGAACATTGGAATTTGAACGATATATTCGACCGATTTTCATTATTTACATATAATTGTGTTACACTAGCCAAATCTTCCCAGGAAAAACATAAAAAAAACATTGATATTCAAAGTAATGACTGATATCTTATTGATTTTGTTTTCCTGGGATAATTCGACGATTTAAATTTTGAGAATCTGTTAAAAATTCGTTCATATTGTCAAATATCAAGAAATCCATTCACCGTTTTAGTGAGACAGATTTAGTATCGCCATCTCTATCTTCAACTTCTTCAATTGATAAAGAGAAAATCATGAAAACTAAATTAATAAATACTGAATATACGCAAGAACAGAACTTCACAGTGACGTAAACAAGTCGTGATGACGTGTAAACTTACGATTGATACGTACTTTTATGAAAACTCTAATCTATATGTATTTCCATTAAACATCTTCGTGTTTTCTCACACGTTGGCAATTTATTGACACTGTTAACTGGTTAATAACAATGCATTATGGTCAAAAGACCATGAAAGTGTAACGGTATTCCATTAGCCGCTCCCCCTTATTCAAAATGTAAACAAGTTAGCCGGTTTTTATTATATTTTGAAACCGTGTATTAGAGTTTTGTACACAGATATCATAGGTAAATTAAACAGATACCGCACAGTATACCATCACAAACTACGTAAACAAACGTCATCAGTATGGTTCTATTAGAAATGATAGTTCACAAATGTTGTCAACAAACATTGTTGTACCGCAAGCCTCAGTCAATACTTTTATATTAGTGATACGCCAGATAACATTGCAATCCCATAAAAAAGAACCATTACGTATTGATAATGCTTAAACAGTCCAAATTCAATCACGTCAGCGTCTAGATCATAAAAAATCACCAACACCTCGGTATTACTTTTAATTTAGATAAAATGTAAATTGACATGGAACAACTCCTCGATATAAAGCCCCTCGTTTCATTTGTCAGGTGACACTTACCGCCAACTTCCGGTATTTCAATTTACTCTTTTCTCTTTTTTCTTAACAACTACATTATATAGGAGTACTGCTCTGAAGTATGGAGCGGTTGATTATTGATGATGCTAATTAATCAGAGAAAGCTCAAACCAGAACTACAATATGTAACACACATTCTTAATGGACATACTGTGCTCGATTGGAAAATTCACAACAATAGAAGTTTACCCCATATCTTCTCAAAGGAAGTTTTGTCTTGTATTATTATTTATTATTACAAAGTACAAATTGAAGATTTACGAAAGCAATTGTACCATCCTCAATACAAATCGGTAACACATGTCTGTGTGTTTAATACATTTGTATATCAAATGCACGAACGATCTTTGTGAATTTATCAAATACACAAGCGGTCTTCCATGGTCTGTTTCGATACAATTTATTATGTGTCATGCTTTTCAATTGCCAATGACCCGTTTATTTTGAACATTATGAATATGCTTTATACATGTTGCTTGGTTATAAGAACCCTTAAATTGGTTCATGAGTAATAAAATAGACTGTTAAACCTGCTCATGTATATACCGTACTATAAATAGACAATGCGAGCCACATAAGGTTATAAAATATGCACATACATTTATTTTAATACCGAAGACGATTCCTTATCAAAATCGGTCACCGGTTTTAATACTATAAGTCCGTGTTATATTTTTTTTTAAACTTCTATACATGAAGATTGACCTCGTTTAAAGAACGTAATGCTTATTAAATAAACATTTCTCTTTTCAAATTACGGCTAATGATTTATTTCCAATAATAAAATATTTAAAAAAATATTTTCAATATGAAAGAAGAATTTTAATCGCATCAGCGATTTGAAGCCCTTTGTGGCTCTTTTTTCAATTTACACGTTATTCATGTAGGGGAGCTCAGCGTATATTGCTCGTGTTCAGGATAAATTATAACACAATCTAAAAGGCATTAACTGAATTTGAATTCGCTTGTTGACGTCACCTTTTCTTCAGGCAATAAATACATGTAAAACGTTTTAACAGTCTCAAAAAATGTCTCCGTATGTGATATCAGCCTTTACACTTGAATGAATACTGAGCTGGTTCCCTCCTCTACAAATCGTACTTGATGAGAGAGGGCATGTAAGAAAACCTCGTTGGTTGCTGCTGATGGGTTTTGTTCCAAATTTCAATGTTAAAAAATCAAAAACATGCTCCCTGTGTTATGTTTTCTATCCGTTGGGGAAATTAATATGTTTAGAATGAGTTAAATACGTAGTTCAGCAGGTTACTTTTAAAGGGACGCCGACATTGTCCCGGTATCACACACGCATCAACACGGCTCGTTAAACAATACACATTGGGTTTCCTGTTACATATAATAAATTAACTTTCAACAAATAGCAATTAAACAGCTATTTTACTAAATTCACCACTGGCAAAGGTTCATTAGGTACATGTATGGTATTAGTGGCGATATATATTACAGAACAAACATTAAGAGGATTTATCGACAGCAGGGATTGCCTAACCTCTATGATGTCACACACAATGGCGGGTGTATTACGCTGTTGAGCACATTGTAACAAACAGAGACAGGTGCCAGGATAAGTATTTATTTAAGGAATGGAATTTATTTTTTTCAACACTTACTAGGTCATAAAAACAATGAGATCCTGGATATATTCCATGAATCGCGTGAGCAGTACATAGTAAATATGACCAGGAATCAATTATACAGCTATTGTTTCTTTATTATACGTGGGGGCAACGCAGTAGGAAGAACAGCGTGTTTCGCAGAAAATGGGGCTCTTCCGTTGTAGGTACGATATGTAGTTCCATGTTTAAAATTTAATTTGAAGAATAGTACACGTAATATATATTTGTATTATCATTTACGTTAAACAACTTATTTCTATCTTTACGAATATGAATACCATAATAATAATAACAGTATATACTCAAAGGGCGGCTCCACGGCGGACAGTAAAAGAACTGTACTAACGCATAATGTGATGAGGTCGCATGTGTTTTGCAAAAATAAGTGTCATTTTCTTCAATGGTCCAAGCATACAGAATGTAAATATACGATTACAAATATACGAGGTTAAATTGTATTAAGGCTTAACATAATATTTCACAAGATTTAAACATTTAAAAGTTATTGGAAAATATGTAAGACGGTCCATGCAAAACAGTATCGAGTTAATCTGGGTTTATTCCTCATCCAATCTTGGATATACGTAGATGTAAACAAAATTCGTTAACTAATAGCATCACTACTTAACTCTCCTTTCACTGAAATAATGCATATATGTGAAGTTGTATATGGATTTTTATTAAAAATGATTTTACAGCACTTGTGATAAAAGTTTAATAATATTTTATTTTTCATTCTTGTTGATCCGAATGGAAGCAAATTGGAGGTGAGAGTAAATTAAATATTTCTTTGTCTGATTGCTATCAGTTGCTGCGGGTCACTCAGAATAAAGATTATAATGTAAATTACCGATGTATTTTGTTTTACATGTTTTATGACATCACCAAATCTGAACAAAACGACCAGGTGTTCCGGAAGGGTAAGTGTCTTATGCTTAAAGTGCATGTAAAGTCACGTTCTTAGAGTAAGAACCGGGGTAGTGTCAGCGAAATCATGATGTACACTGATAAGCCTAATAAAAACATGACAATCGTATCGCACTAGGAAAACAAATCCAATTAGATAATGGTGACGACCAAAATACGTGTCAACAATCTTTTTCAACCAGCTTTGTCTGTTAGCAGTCGACATTAGTTTACGTATAAATACCAAAGACAGGGGAAGATATTGCTCTCACACTCATCGTACACCTTATAAAGAAGCTGACCATATCTATCATGTTGGAACTTTGATCAGAGTAAGCGGCTGATGTAGAAGAGACTCAGAAGGGAATTTGAGAAAGATATGCACAATCAACGTGGTATATAAATTGCAGGTTTTCTAAAGAGAACAGTCGTCGATATATCGAAAAAAGGCAAGGTTTATGTTAACAGTTCAGATAAGCTCTTCCATGAATTCAGCCTCAGGCGAAAACCAGAAACATGACATCCAGAAGAGGGACACATTTTTTGAAGGGAAATTCCAACAGTCTGCTGGAAATTCTAGCCACATAAACATAAATATGAGGACACGATTGTGTCCTGAAAATATCGCAACCGTTTTTTGGGGGTAATGAGACTTCAAAGACATAAGATTCCTTTAAAGAAGGATGTAACACCAACTACACGTATCTAAGCCCACGTTTTCGGGGCAGACTTTTTTGTTTATGATCCTGTCACCACTCTCTACTTTGGGGTCTGGGGTACAGGTACGTACAGTCCATACAATAGCCAGGTATATGCATGTTAAATAATACATGTATGTGTACTTTTTGGACTGAATGACTGACTGTTGAACGATATACGAATACTTTATGGTACTTCAATAACTGTAAATCGGCTTAAAGCAATATCATAAATTATATAGGGCAGTTTATACATATTGTAATATCATTATTAGTATCCCCTGGGTCGCAGAATTAGCTAAGCGAGTCTTTGACAGAAAGTTTCACTTTTTTATTTATTTTCATGCTTATTAAAAATTTATTTAAATTTGAAAGGTGTAGTCGCCTGTGTGTATTTATATTTTCTATGATTCGTATCTTTCTGTAATCAGACGATATCCCAAAACATCCAATTCTTGTTGTAAATTTGATAATTTCAAAAACTATTGACAACAGATTGTTTTTGTTACTGGAAAGTATCGTTAAGCTAGCAATACTTGAACAACTTGGTCCAGAAAATGTAGTCCAGAGTTCACACCTGTAACAATGTATCTCACTGGGGTGTCCCCGACTGGCTCACCCACCGATTTATCCGAAAGGAGAGCCCATTCAAAGTTCATTATCGTAAGAAGTACAGTGTGTTGGATGTTATAATACATACACGTAAACACAATGTACATTGTACGTTAAAATACAATAGACAATTGCAAGTCACACTCAAACAACATAGTCGTTAAACTTTGCATAATAAAGATTTGAACAGTTTTATATGTTCAAAAGTATTTTCATATATGTTATATCTTCAAATGAGTAGGATGGCATAGTGTATAACGCACTCTCCTTTCAACAAGACGACCGAGGTTTGATTCCCCGATCGGATGTGAAAAGGTTGGGGTCACCTGCTCGATCACATGGGTTTTCTCTGGGTACTTCGGTTTCCTTCCACATAAAGACCTTCTGTGCGCTAAAATAAATGAATGTTATTGTTAATTTAAATCATTGTTTGAATCCTAAGACTGTAATTGTTTGTTGTGAATTTAATTATTACGGAAAGTATAATTGACAGAAAATTGAACAACTATAGGTCAAGTCATTCACGGCTATGTGTAATCCTATCTTAATGTGCTATACTTGTACTTGGTAACATGCTGGGGTGTCCCTATTTCAGATAATGATATGATGTGATTAAAGTGTCGAGTAAATTAACCATTAGCTCAATCAATATTATTGAAATATACAAACAGCTTGCTAAAACTGATAGTGCTTCACGCAACTGTTACAGAAATGCTGTTAATTGTATTGATACATTTTGACTTACTATAATGAATGTGAATCTATCCGCTTACCATTGATACATCTTATGGATATTCAACCGATAGAAGCTACATGTTACTGCTATACGAGTGTTGTTAATACGCATTATGATATTCATTATGTTCTTCAAGTTAATGGGCTTATTACATTACTTTAATACAAGGTATCAAATGTAATATTTATAACTAAGAAGGTTTAATCATAGCATCATGACATGAACTCTTATTCCAAGGGGATATTTAATCGTTCAATAAAAGGAAAGGCCCTCGCATTAAACATAAATCCTATAATCTTCGTAATTTCTATTTAAAGAATAAAGAGAATTTGGTTTTCTATATCTTTATCGGTTTACCGACTACATATCAGACTGTTCTATTAAACACATTATTATAACCAACTCTAATATCGGTCAATAGTTATCAAATACACACACAGAATTTTGATACCAGGATAACAATATCTCTCAAGTTAAAGGATCACAGGATTATGATATAATACAGAATGTATATTACATTACAAACTTAATTCACTCGAAGGTTTTGTCCCTTTAACCTTATAATAACCCATGAAACCTAGAAAAAACTTATATCTTACAGGGTCCTCTAATGATTGCTAAATTGCCAGATATACTGCTAGTATTGTAAATGAAAGTCAATAGGTCACATGACACGAGAAGGAGGAGGAGGAGGAGGAGGAGGAGGAGGAGGAGGAGGGAAACGACGACGACGACGACGAAATCCTAGTCTGTTTTAAGTAATTCATAATTTGACAGTAAATTTCGGATGCAATAAAAGTTTTTCACATAAAAAGAAAATACAAATCAAAACCCTTATTAACAACCCTCTAAAACATTTCTTCATTTCAGAATCGAATTTCGTCTCGTGATCCAAATTTTTTATGGTTACTCCCATCTTTGATAACATCATCATTTAGAATTCCAAAGTTTAAATTACGTTTTATTTTTCGGTTTTGCCTGTTCTGTTATAAACTCCTTCATTAATGAAGAACTATTTCTAAACACATTCAATATAATTACTTTTTATCATTTGTAGATGATCCTTGATCTGTTATAAAGTTTTTAAAATAATGTCTCTCCGTATTTTTCGATGTAGTATGTAGCTTTTCTTGACACTTCTCAATCGTTGATGTGTTACTGTTTTTAATGCAATACAATTGAAATGTCTGTAGAACACGTTTTATCTCTGATTGACTTCTTGTACAGTATAACTGACTAATGTTTCACAAGATTAATACTAGTATAGTAACCCAAATTAACACACGACTTGGGTAAAATTAAAACACTTTTTGCTTTTCCGAGAAGCAGAGATGCCGTGTGGCTAAATAAGACTTCAGGAATTGGAATCGTTCAGCTCTGTTTAAAACAACTGTCGTCTGCGCCAAAAAAGAGTTTGCATTATTGATCAGTATCATTGTACATGTTGTTATAAAAAGCAGGGCTCCAATGAACTGATAACATAACAGGATGTATTGTACAACACACTGAAGTTACACAATTAACTTCCACTCTCGGATCTTGTTAGATAAATATGAAACAACACAGTCTATCTAACCCTCAAATTCTGTTTATGGTCTGCGTTATGGAAGTCCTTCAGTAGGCATAGAAATACAGTTTATAGCCATCTGTGGTGTGACCAAAATCCATGCGGAATGTTGTTTTCCACTATAAACTGTTCGGTCTTGTTGAAGTATGATTTTCCTAAAAGCAATTGTCCAGGACTCAAAACTTTTCTGTGTCCTTTAATAGAGGTTCACTTGTTTTAAGATCAGACATGAACAGAATAATTGATAATCCTTCGGGTACTTAAAGAAGAGCAGCAGCAACTTTTCAGAAACGAACCGGAATGGACTTCAGATCTTTACATATACATTATGTACTCCTAGTAACATTTTGTGAAACATTTGTGATGTGTGATGTCATTTTTTTTATCAAATTGTAAGAAGTTTTTATATGGAGGACGGCACTCAAACACTCACTGAAGACCTCGTTACAGCGGTTGGCTATTCTTCAGCCATCGGGGCGGTAGCTGCAGTTATTTTCATCTATCTTTAGCCAACATTCAAATTCGTCTATTTAGCTTCGTTACCCAAATCCTTTTAACTTGGCCAACACGAGAAATGCCTAAAGCACGAAATTGGTCAATGGCGGACTTAGTGGTGTCGATAATCTGGCAGCGTCCTAGATGAGATGATCCATGTTGAAAAAAATTATAACATCCATGCACTCATTCGTTTATGGACTATAACAGATGTTGAAATCACCTTAGTGTATGATTTCTGTTTAGATATGATTTTGAGTAGTACTTCCCCTATTTTTCTGAGTAAAGAAAATATGATTGAGGCCTCTAGCATGACCCCACTGGGATTGGTTTAGTTTTTGGTAGGAGTCAAACCAAAAGAGTACCTTGAGACTTCCAAACAGCATGACCCAATAGAGTATACGCCAGATCGTTTCTAATATAGAGCCACATGATCCACCTGTCCTTCAGAACTACGTTGTAATTATTAAGATGAGTTACCTAAGAAAACAATATCGCTGCCTTTGAACCGTTTTCTACGATTTGGAGTTTTGTGAATGGCCCGGTCGGACATGACAGCATATACAATATATCTTACAATTTCGTGTTTTATTGCTGACCTACATGTACATATCGCTGATGAACAGTTTCTGTATACACCAATGAAATATGTGTGTAAAGGTGAGGTACAGAATTGTCAAGGTACAGTACAGCAATGAAATGGACATTAATCACTCATTCGTAGCCAAATGACTTAGTAGATTTTAACCGGTGCGAGGTACACATAGTAGCGGCTCCAATTTAATCAATCAATTTATCAATTAAATGTCACGCGTTTCTAACAGATACAAGCAGTCAATTTAAGTAAGTTAAAAATTCAGTCTATCAAAAATGGGTTCATCAAGTTAAACATCCGAAGTAAACAGATCTAAAGACTGTGACGATATCGGCCGCTTTGTACTTGTACTGGTCAGTTACTATAGCATAACGAGCCACGGAGACCGATAGGTTGATCACATGTGTAACATAATTGCAGGCAAATAGCCGTGGCCTGTAAATACTTAATGCCCTCAACTTTTTTTCAGGTTTCAGTTGTTTTATTTCTCCAGCAACAGTTGAGATAGGGATTGCCAGGGTTGAAGGGCCCTGGGTTCAATCCCCGAACAATAAATGCCCTCAACGTAGGAGGGTGACCGTTCGCCATACCTCTTTCACTCAGTCATTACACATCATTTGTTTTGGTTAAATTTCATAAATATGACATTCACACCCGATCATCATAACTAACAAGTTCATCCTCATTATTAACATTGTCATCATCACACAATAATATCATCATCTTCACACAACACCCTCATCATCATGACATGCACATGATCCTAATGAGCATCCTTGTCTTATCTTACACCATCCACTTCCTCATCAGTACCACTTTTAATCATCCACTTCTATTCACACACCTCTCTTATTTTTCATTGCCCTCAACTTGATTTAATTCACAAATCCATATTCCACTGTGAATTTTGATAATACCTCACTCTCCCACAAAACACAGGTGTTTTCCCGTTTTTCTCGTTCCTGTGCGTGTAGGACAGAACTGTCCCGGGCAAGAAACAAAGCGGTGTAAGAATTTCTATTTAGCAACCCATCTCACGTGAATGACGTCACAATTTGACATTAATGACGCGACGTCACGAAATAAGGAACATCCCAAAGCCTGATGCATTTTGCTGGGTTAATTCTGTTGATTGGGATTAGAGGAAACAACATTCTTCAATGTCCAAGGGTATAGAACAGGGAAAATCCACTCTCAGGGTTTTCAAATAGGTGCAAAACCCTCGTTAAGTCTCTTGTTACATTGGTACATTGAGTTTGTTTGGGGGATAATCATTTCTGTGTGATGAAGGTTAAGAAATTTCAATCCAAGTACAAGATTTGTTAACGTGTAGCACCCGGCAAAGCCTCTTTCCAGACTTAAAAAATGCCTTCGGATTGAATATTTTTTGTCTGCATCATGCAGGTGTGTTGGATTCTATTACCCCCCGTATGCTCTCAATGAATGAAACGAGACATTCCTTATACTACCATTGCAGACCATCGTCTGTGAACATATATACACGCGCGTCCAATGACCGTCCCTGTCACAAAGACAAGTTATGTATTATATCGAGTCTTTGCTGCGGAAGACCTGGTATCGTATAACATATTATGTTCGTTGTTTTAGAGTACAACGCATTGTCTCCTCTAACAGCTGAAATGTTGGGTGCCGTTCTTCGCTACATACATAAAATACTGTACTTCTCTACTCTGCCTAGCTGCGGGAACCGTAGCTTCTAGGCCCTTTTTTTTTCTTTTTTTTATCGGACCATGCCCAGCACCGTCTTGATTCAAGATAATTGAGCATTCCCCAATTCGGTACACTGTAGTACAATATTGATACATTGTAGTACAGTTAAGGGTTTGTAAACGTATATAAACGTTTCACCACTGGACATTCCGTCGTCGTTTATTAAAAACCTACACAAGTCTATTTCATTTGTTTGACTGTTTATTGTCAGAACATTCATGGTTACGTAGAGTCAGTGAAGGAATGCTACATGCGTGTCCTCGAGAAATATTTGTGTTGTAACGAGTCCGGGGTAAACTACTGAACTTATGTGTTTACTATTTTTATGCTGTTAAAAAACTGAAATTATTTCGCTCTCTTTACAAATAATTGCTAGAAATACGATGTTGCAAAGCAACTATCACAAAATCAGTGAGTCGATACAGAAATAACTAAGTAAACCATAACTTCATATAATTGTTTTCCATTTAGGACTCATGTTTTTGTAATTATAGGTAAAAGAATTTTAAAAAAATATTATCTGCCGATATATCATTAACAAACGTATCCAAAATTCATCTCACACCCAGAAATAACCCAAACTAAGTCGATCGTTCTTCATTTCTATCCGTAAACAACCAAGTGTCCAACGTTCTGTCTGTGGTTGAACCAAGTGTCTGATCACATTCCTGTGGAAAGGAAAGATATATGCTCCCAGTGATGTGGGCATCTTTATCAATTTTGGTCTGTTTGTTGTGCCAAATAAGTGTCATTGATAAAAGAGGACATAGATGAAAACACAGTCGATTGTGCGAGGACAAACATCAGTCGATCATGTAGTTGGGAAACAAAGGCACGTTCTTAGTTAAAACACTTCAAACAACAAAACCTGGGGTGAGCCACTGTTATAAACGGACTACTGAAACAATCGTTGACAGATATTGTATTGGTATAAAAGATAACCCATAAGTCATTAAAAAATGAAGTCATTTCCTGTATGAAAAAGTTAATTAATAATCCCTCGGGCACTTAAAGAAAAGCAGCACATCCTTGACTGAACTGCAATTACGGATTAGAATTACAAAGTTTTTTTTCATGGATGAAGGCACACAAAACGTTTTTGCATGAAAAGACATGAAGAATTCATTTGAATGGTTGCCTATTTTTCAGCCATCGAGGATGTTATCTTATTTATTCTTTAGGACGACATTCAAGTTCGTCTTTTCAGCTTCGTATCCCAGAACAATTTGAGTGAACTTCAGAAATGTCAATAAATGGTTTTTACCTGATCAAGGATATCAGCCGTGATCCTGAGCCCGTATTCATTAAACTATGCCCATACTAACGTCCTTGTTATTCCCTAAAATCGTGATATCAAATGATAAAAAAGTCAAATGTAAATATTGAAAACAGTATTCAGCTGTAAGTATCTTCACAATGTTTCTAAATCATTGACAAATAAGAGTTGTTTTTATTAATCTATAGCCAGATAAAAAAATAAGTCTTGAGCATGAGAGCGGTTTCATGAATGCGGTCCCAGAACTCACACTGTGTTTCATAGTACACGTTTTATAGCGGCAAAAGCTTCCAATGCATTCATGAAATGTCTTGAAAGGTATCCAGCATCCATTTGAATTATCCGCGTAAAAGCACTCTTCCCGCGCTCAAACGTTTTTCTTTATCAAACGATTCGTTTTTTCATTAGAAATGTATATAAATGAAAACGTGTTTAATATTATATGTCGGTGCCTTTCTAGAGTACTTAGTTATTTCGCAACTACAGCATGCATGCTATAGTTATGTATTGCACAAAACTGGCCAATGACGGACTCAGTATAGTGTCAGTAATTCTAGCGGAGCCCTAGATGAGATGATCCATGTTGAATATTTTATATGACCTATGTAAGCTTGACTGTTTTCATTGAGTTAAGAGATGTCTTGTATTAAGCAGCAACTCTCATTCTTATGAAGTATTACACAAACAATCGTGTGACATATATTAACAAGTTTCAAAGGATTACGTCATGAAAAATATGAAGTCAGCTCCTTTCAATATCTAGGTTATATAGTGGAATGAAGTTCTAAATCGACCTTTTGTAAATCAAAAAACTTTCGCTAGACCTATTCTCGTTTTTGCATATATTTTAATTCATCATAATTTACATCTATAACAGGATTTTAATCCATAAACTATAGTTACCTCAGACTCGAATAAAAAGTGATAGGTATTCTCACATCAGTAGCCACAAACAGTTCGATTTTTAACTAAATTGGCGTGGAAAGGTAAAGGCCCTAAAACATCCTGTTCACCGGAGCGTCATTGTGAAGATTTGTATTAAGTCAAAGAACGGCAAACATTAACGAGAAAAGAGCTTAAATAATTGAAACATGTGTAGGACACTTAAGCAGTCTCCAGTCGTGTGTACATTAGGACTACATGTACAGTTATACTTGGTTTGACAGTACGGACATAAAACACGAGAACTCGGCTATTGTATAACTCCTGACAAGCTTTATATGTAAAGGTATTTCCGCGAGTCAGCAATTCAGGGTGTTTAACGAGCTTGGCAGTGTAAATATCTATTAACCGGGTCATGGATTCAAATACAATTGGAGACATTATCGACAATTGATCAATGTGTGTATTAAAAACAATCAATATACCTGTCCTGTAGAGGTATGTTATCTTACCTGTCCGAGTTATACGATACTCCCACTGTTTAATACACCAGATAAACAAGCTCGAGAGGTTTGCCCTGTTTGTGTATAGTAAACTACTGTATGCCATACTTCGAGTACACCAATTACTAACACAAACATGTCCCTTCCATTAAATACAATTCTACACCAAAACTAAAATAGCCCACCGTTACGATAAGTCGAAGTCCTAACCTTATTACATCTACCCACAGTAACGATTAGTCGAAGTCCTTACCGTATTACAACTAACCAAAGTTACGATTAGTCGAAGTCCTTACCGTATTACAACTA
>JAUMHH010151027.1:18414-37878 GCA_032359455.1 Chlamys rubida | reverse complement strand
AAACAGAGTCACCAAGATTTCTTTTCAAAAATATGTGAGTGGTATGGGTAATAAATGTGTGTGCAAAATATGAAATTTCTGAGTGTGTGCTAAATTGGTGTGTTAGAGGTTAATGTTAAGTAAGTGAAATGAGAATTGTTTGGTGCTGACTCTGAATACATCAGGGGCTATAACGTATCATTTTATTTTCACCAAACTTAACCATTTTACTCGGTAATGTATATACTTTCAAAAACTTTTTCTTTAAGGACTCACGCAACTAAATCAGCCAATCAGCAAGTGGTTCATACGTTTGTAGTCCCTATCTAAAATTAGTTCCGGCTAATTACTGGGCCACTGAGGAAATTTAATAAGGAACTGATGACAGATTTTTAGATAAATGAAATGTTCAGGTATTTAACTTTTAAAAAATGTATACTTTTGATATATTTCCCTGTCTGTGTGCGGATTTGCGTAGGGGCTAAATGTCTGGGGGCGTTTCTGTAACTAATAATAACCAAATAATTGTTTCACACGATAAAATAGAAACAGAATTTGATATATGTGAATTACAATTTAGTGTAGTGTTTATTTGATGTCAGCTTTCAAATATTGATATTTCCAACACCCGTGCTAATTGATTATATATTAGTTCCAAAGTTTTCAAATTCAATTAAACAAATTAACACCAGGACTATCGGTAACATATTTGAAGTAAACAAAATGGTATACATGGCTGGACAAAGCGTTATCGTATATTTCGTACATTGTCTTAATTTCTTTGAGAAAAAATTTAAGGTAATTTTTGTCTTCCTTGCTTCGTCTTTTTCTTGAAGACTAATTAAGCATAAATTTTAGTACTACCCTCAAAGAATTCATTAACCAAATTTGATACGTCATAATTGGCCCAGACCATGTGACAATGACCTCAATGGAAACGCCATATGTTTGAGGGAGGGACATCAATCCGTCTCACCGGTGTCAAGCTGATTACAGTTACAATAAAGGGGAATACAAATCCACAAACTTTGAACAAAATGGAAATTTAAGACATCTTTCCTATATTTGAAAACAGCTTCAAAATAATAATTAAGAATGTATAGTTCATTTTATTTCATATGATAATTGGACAAAGTGGCCTTCTTGATGACTCCATTGCGAGGCTGGAGACTATAATGTGCGCATGACAGAACACGTTTATTGCATCAATGGCGGATCTTGTTCGCAACATAGTTGCCTATTTCACCACCAAAGGGTCTGTTACCTACACGGTGGATTATGGGGCCCTCAGATCAGATAAATCCAGATGATATCGGAAAGTCAACTTGTGATCATGCGCCATGGCGACCTGGACATTGACCTAGCTTGTGCGCGGGACGTTTGAAGGTTATGAATATGTATGTGTTTAAAACGGTCACGTGGTGTAATACCACTGATGTTTGAATTAAAGAGATCCTACATTGTGAATGAAATAAAGAAATATTGCCTTTAATATATTTATGAATAAATTAATAGCACTTATTCCTTGTTTATGGGCCAATACATCATATCTTGTATACACTTTAAAGTGCCAACATCAACACTGTTGTAATGTCATTTAAGTCATTCCTGTCAGTATAATGGGATGTTCTGGACATTTTTATAACATAACATATGAGAAGACAACGACTCTGCTGTTTGGCTGTGATATTGGACTGATGGTATCGGACGTACATTGTATTCAGGATAGCAAAGATACAATCAACTAATATTAAATATATATATCTAACCTACCAATAGTGCCCACCATGTCCAAAACGTATATAAAAGAATATCTCACAAAACTATGAAAACTTTTCGGGATGGGGGCTGATCGTGAATTCCAGAAGCTAGGAGCACTGCCTGGGAGTGGGGATTAAAGGGGTAGAGAACACTAATTGATAGCGGATTACAGAGTATGAAAGCACTGCCTGGGAGTGGGGATTAAAGGGGTAGAAAGCACTAATTGATAGCGGATTACAGAGTATGAAAGCACTGCCTGGGAGTGGGGATTAAAGGGGTAGAGAGCACTAATTGATAGCGGATTACAGAGTCTGAAAGCACTGTTTGGGAGTTGGGATTCCAGAGGCAAACGACACTATATGGGCCCCGAGGGTATCAATAGGCTAAGGTTGCTGTTTGGGGGCCGGGATTTCGGAGGGGCTAAGGCCATTGTCTCGAAATGAGCGTACCAGAGGGTAAGGATTCTGTCTTTAGTGAGGATATCAGAGGATAAATGACAGACGGGAATCAGCGGCAAAATTGATGTTAGGGTGCTGGGATATCAGAGGCTAAGGATATTATCCCAGAGTGTGTATCTAAGAGCTCCAGGGTATAAGAACTCTGTCTGGGGTGAGGATATCAGAGCTTACAAACTTTGTCTCGGAGTGGGTATTCCAGAGAATGACAGACAATTTTTGACAGTAGAAGTGCTTAACAAGCTATGAACTTAACACTGTCTTTTAGCAGAAATTGCATAATCTAAGTACACTCTTTAGGAGGGTGATGCTAAAATGGCTAAATACACTGTCTGTGGGTGGGAATTTCAGAGGCTTGGAACACTCCTTGGGGTAGGGATTAAAGAGGCTAAGAACGATGTCTAGGAATGGGTATTCCAGAGGTCACGAACATAGTTTTGGGATCTTAGACACTCAAACAACACTGTAAGTGGGATTTAAGGGGCCAGGAACATTATTTGGGGATGGAGATTCCAGAGGATATCAACAATGTCTAGGTGGGGTAGGGGTGTCCAGGCCATAGTAGGGACAATATCCCGCGGTGGGGTTTTCAAAGGTTTAAGGCATTGTCGGGAATGGGGAGGCGAAAACCAAAGGACACTATCTGGGCTTTGGAATTCCAGAGGCTAAGGGGTTGGTACACTGTCAGGATAGGATTGATATAAGAGACTTTAGGAATAGTGTCTCAGAAAAGGACGTCTTATCAATGGGCGGATTGGTTGAGTGGTTAACACTCCGGCCAGGGTTCGATCCCCGCAGTCGTCGTTCGCATGGAATTTTCAGAGAAACTGTTTTTCTCCTGCCCACACAACTCCAACAACCCAGGTGGAGTATAAAATAGTCTGGGGTGGATGTTGCGGTATCTGTGCTGTTGCATTCAAGTGATGTGGCACTATAAATGATACCGTTGGAAGCACGGTCCCACTACAAACAGAACACATTATATCTCCAGCACACACACATAGGGAGATATTAGCCAGGTGGCATAGGGCTAGTAGTTAGCGCCTCATAAGGCAGCTCCTGCGAATTCCTCAAATTGTATTGATTAATGTATATGCTAATTGTATTTGATTGTAAAAATCGTATATCCATGTACTGTAAAGCGCTTTAGAGTGGCTTAGGTTAGCTAGATAGGGCGCTACATGTATAGCAAATGCCGTATATCGTTATTATTAGTATCGAGGATTGGGGGTGGAGGCAAGGGTTGTGTCCATTCTATTAATTTGTATCTAATTTGAACAAAATACAAGAATGATGTGACAATTTTTTTTTCTATAAATTTTGATAAGATTCCTACAAAATGAATGAGACAGAAATCATATTGATGCATATCTTATATAAGAATGATATCACGAAACAATAAGAATAAACGGACCCCGTCCACTACCCCTCCGCTAAGGTGCTGTCTGAACTATACATTGAACTGACGCTAAGTACATGTTCTGCCCTTCACACGGAGTTGTCTCCCCCTATCAAGCCTGTTTATAAAGGATTTATGAGCAACGATTGCAGATTTCTGATCGATCTTTACTCATTAGTCCAGCTGGCGTGAGAACGACAAAGGTCACGTTAGCTGTGAGCACTTTGATTATTGGAGGGGTCGGACTATCGGGACGTATCTCGGTAATTATAACGCAGTGGGGATGGAAAACCTTACGTATTAATTCGGTATGTAATATATCTCCACTAAGGCGGATAATTTGTGGGGAGGGGAAGGAGGAGGAGTTAAAATACACTTCGTGAACTTCTCAATAGTTCAACGATGGGGTCAACCACTATTGGAAATCAACATAGGCGTCGGCTCCAGCTCACCAGAACGGAAACCCTTCAGTGCCACGGTATGACAATAATTTACACAGAATTTCGTATACAAGGAGAATAAGACCGGGACAACGTTTGGCACCACACGTTTTGTTTACTGTATACTTGTGATCCTTGTATTATGTTCAATGATGACAATTTCATGCATTTTAGACCTTTACATTTATAGCCATTTACTTTTACACAAATCAAATATAAAGACTCTGAAGTGGCATACACAAATTAGAACTACTAGTTAGCATAAATGTTTACTGTCATAGAAGATAACTGGCAAATGTGATTATCTTTTACATGCAAATTTTAGATAAGTATTGTAATTCAGTATTGTTAAAAAGGAATTTCAAATTAACATACACATTTATGGCGATCATGCTCTGAAAAGCAATTTAGGGCTCGGGAGTTTTTGCCAAGCAATACTCATTATAACCGTCTGGGAAATGAAATTTCTCTGGAATAGATTAAAAAATATAAAGAATTGAATTAATTTCTTGTCCTGATGAAACAATCATTTAGCGGGTGCTTTACCTTGTAATAACGTCTGTTGGTATAAATCAAAATTCAACTCATAAACCAGCAGAGGCGGATCAGTCAGTAGTTGGCGAGAGCTGGAATAATTATACCACACATATCAAATACAAAAAAGACCAGGTACACCATGTGGAGCCCACACGTCAGATACATTTTGCAAAATTGACTGCTCTGCTCTCAGTTTTTTTTCATCCTGGTAAAATGAAATCGTCTATGTCTCATTTAGCATCCAAAACTTCTCGCTTGATGATTTTAATCATTTTTTGCTTATTTTAGATAAAAGGTACATACTATATTTATAGTCATTAACGCTCTTTGCTTGATATTTTTATGTTGAAAAAAGTGCATTTTTTTTAAAAGATTACAATTTTTATTTAATCTAATTTAAGATTGCATAGACATTTTTTTTAAATATCAAATGCATCTTTTTTGATGAAATGTGATGGTTTTATGAAACACTAGCGTTGGCCTTGTCACTGATGAGCTTGCTACTATCTATTTCTATTCTTCTGTACTCATACTCAATACCTACATCCTCGTGTCTGTTTACGAAATAATGGACATTAGATACGTTTTGCATGCGATCGAGGACATTAGAGCAAGTCGGGAATAATAGCGAGTGGAGGTAGATATGGATACTTATCAACCCCTCGCATGCGACGATAACCGAGACATGGGTATCGGTAACATGCATGTTTAATAGTTATTAATCATTAAGATGCAATGATAAAATTATGAATGTATAAGATAGTATGATGAAGTCAGACAGGAAATATCACGTACATTTTTCTCGGTGAATGAGCCGTTTAACAGGCCGATGTGAACAATGCGAGGAATACTAGCAGTGTTTCAGGTCACGGCCTCGCCACGATCGGATATTTGCTCGCACTGGGGGGTCATAACGAGGCTGCTTATTCACGAACACAATTAACCATGGGAAACACAACAAATTGTCTTCTTATGTAAATAAAGTGTTAATTTTAATAACATAGGACTGCCATATAAAAAAATATTTTCCTTCGCCCTTTTTGTTTTTCAAGCTCTCGAAGACCAATCCAACTCTCCCTGGTCTAAGGTCCTTAATGTATTTAAGTGTGTTTGGTAGATATCTACCCGTATGCCCAACCCCATCCTGTGATATGTATACAGGTCAACCCTAGACCCTATTCGTCCCCCTCTACGTAAATCCAACCCACCGCCACCTCTCTAACCATTTAACACAAATGTGAATAAACAAAGCTATCCACACTAAATTAACCGCACGTACGTATCAGAGGTAATTAATGTCTCATTAGATCATCAACCGACACCATGGCTTTTGTCTAGGGCACCATTACGCAAGAACTCTTCGGAATAAATCATTTCGTCAGATATCGGGGATAACATCGGTAGTCAGTGTCGAACAACGGGTCGGGTATCGAATGCTGGCCCGTCAGGGTGGGTCTTGACTTACGTAGACCGACGCATGGCGAGCCCTTTTGTGACCAAAAAGAGACAGACTACATGCGGTAGATGGGGCGAGATAGACCAGAGATACCTTGGTACGGAGGAATATTATAACACAATGTGCCTACAATGGAAGGCAGGTGCCGGACCATCAACCATTCGTCAATGTCGTGTTTACGTTTAGATCGACGTTTGATTGGTCCAAAAACGTCACGTGTGATATATGGTTTTGAATTCTAATTGAACTGCACTTCATCGGTGCATGCTACTTATGTAAAACATCTTCCTGTAATCAGCGTTAACAATAGACCTAGAATATAACATTACGGTAACGAACCCGACTACCGCACTGCGCTGTAATACGAGAAGGTACATGTAGGCCAATAGATTTTACTTAGGAGAAAGAATGACCAAAATGAAAATCAAATTATCTAACCTTAGGTCCATCTAACCATAACGTACTGACCAAATTGACAACATCGTGTTGACGTCCAGTATTATCTACTCTATTAACTTTTAACTGCACATGACCCTTCCCTCTCTGTTTTATGTTGAAAATAAATTACTATTCCTTAATCACTGACGTATCCCTCTTGAGCTCGTGAGCTGACCACCCCCGTAGCCACTTGTTTTATCAACCAGACATCTCCCAACTTTGATGAGAAAATTGTCGATAGATTCCTGTTAACATCAGTTTACTACTGAAAAGAAGTAATCCCAATCATTTGAAGGGTAATTCTCTCTACTTCACAATTACACGCAAAATTGCACGTGAAGAGATTTCTTTCGAATGACCGCCCCCTACTTCACGCAGGCGTGCCGTGACGATCTTGGTTGGAATGTCAAGGGCCATCAGGAAGGTTAAAGGTCAAAGAAATTTGATTATACCATTGAAAAGGTCATAAAAATGTACTTTAAAGGCACGGAAAAGAGAACATTAGTCAGTTGTATAAAACCAGCTTCAATAATATCATACTCTAGTTATAAAGTAAGAAAAGTTAGAAATACATTTATATCGAGGCAAATGAATTATGACGTCATCAATTCAAATTCAAATGAACTATTAAGCAGTGGAAAATTCCTTTGAACTAGTTAGCAAGAGATTTACATAGCCACACTTGTGGGAGTCTTTTATACGAGTAGCCATAAACAATTACAAATAGTTTTATCGTCTAGTTTTACCCTTACTTGTTCGATAAGTCAACGTCATAGCTTTAACTTGACATACTTAAATCGACACCCCGTGTCATCAAACGTTCATTCCCGATGTATACTTTATTTGCAGACTATTTTAGTACCTTTCATTCAAAGGTAATAAAATTTTCGTAAAAAGACACACTCTAAAAGGACGCTATATCACTATTAAGATACCTAGGTTCTTTGGGTAATTCATCTCGATAATTTGCACAAATTAACCTCATTCCTTTAAAAGTGATGATTTATTAAAGGTATACGAAATATACACTGTTGCCCTACATTGAAATTACAACGTTATACAATGGCGTTCGTATGTAAATATGTTTTTGCTCCGAAGGTTAAAGGCATTTGAAGTCAAAGTGCAGAACAGAAGTTTGCGAATTATTTTAGGTCAAATGTCAAGATGTGTAGAACCTTCAACTCATAAATTATCGATATAGTGATGTTTTATTGGGTGAAATTGCTGAGGCCTACTCCAAAGCTTTAACACGTGAAAGTCGCATAGAAAATAACAATTAAGTTGTCGACAGATTACAGGTAAATGGACGTTTGCAACATACTCCTTGGCCAGGTTTTAACTTTACTATACGATACCTGTCCAACTAGGCTCTTCAGACAAGCGTTTATTCCGACAAAGAATTACACATTATTGAGATCTTGCAGATTTAAAATAAACCTACTTCTTAATATAATGGAATGAATGCATGTTGTATTTACATTAACTCCCGGGTACGAGACACAGGTGTTCTCCAATTCCCCAGTTCTCTCTCAATATCCCGATCCCCATAACGCCAAACGCTATGCCCCCATTAAACGTTCTATTATCAAACTCAGTATGACATTAAAACACTGGCATCAGTAGCTCTCAGATGGAGAATATTAAAACAAAGTTATCTTTTTTTCATTCCAATAAATAGGACTGCTTCGATAGGGTATTAACATATTTACAATGTCATATTGTTGATAAATGTATCCTTTTGCGTGCTAACTGGTGATATAAAAATATTTACTGAACATTTGTATTAATTTAATTTCCGCAATGCATTTAAAGTAATAACAAAATTGAGATTTCTTCGCTGACAAACAACGTTAAATGGTGACTCAGTTGATAACTTTACTGAACAAAATCAGTTAAATGGGGAATAGTTTTAGTTTTTCCCAAACCCTGTTAAAGAGATACGTGCACACGACACTTATCCGAACAGTATGAGCTCTGATTCATACTTAACATTTTATAACTCAGTACTGAAGATTAAACGATCTCGTCAGCCATGTTTTTCTGTAATTCAACTTCTTACACAATCTAAAAAACAGTACACCACTACTGAGCATGTTTAAAATGAAGTACATATCAGCTCACTCCATTTCTGTCAATCATTTTCAGGTTAAGTCAAAGTGACCTGGCTTGGACAATGTTGCATTTTCCACGCAACATACAATCGACGTCTTCAAAAGAGTACAGCTCATTGGAGGGTGAATGATCCTCCCTCGTTGACCCTTACACCTGTTTAGTTAGTCATGACTTGATCTCATCCAATAACCAATATTAACCAGATAATATATCTCTTATCATTTTTTTCTGAAAATTTCTTTAGGAAAAAGAAACTTGATACCGAGGTCAGGTGTCCTTGGTCAGGTAGGCACAGTGTTTAGCAATGACACGGCATGTTCAAGTAGTAAATACATACACAATGACCTAGATTGTTTGTCATAAATCGCCAATCGGACATGATAATACACATAAATAACAATCATGTTTGATCAAAAAGATACACAGTCCAAAAAGGAGCCACAAAGGGGAGCTCCTTAGCTAAAGCCGTCACGGCACTAAATTATGCAAGGGAAATATTCGTTTAAATGAACTCCAGTTAATGGGACAGAACCAATGGTCTGAACGCGTGGATTATTTTGAAAACACTTTTCTCTTCTTTTCTTCATACTTTCATACCACGTTTGCTTTCATCATGTGTTGTAGCTCAAGCATTACAGCCGCGGACACGAGAACGACCGCCGTAAGCATATATCGTTGTCTCCTAATAACTTCTAAAGCAACTTGTCCCGACATTTTCACAGGAAAATATCACACTCTGAAACGGAATTAATCTTAAGATGGACTTTATAGTGGATAATTAATCGTCATATGAGTATGTAGAACAAAATGAGACTTTATGCAAATTACGTAGCGAACAAATAATTTCAGTTTTATATAAACTTCTACCCGGCCCTTATTATCACAATGGGGATGCCATTGATCCCCATAAATAACGATACAGGGCACCTGTTCTGTAAAGATGGAAGTGTTGGTTATCATAGTTCGCGAATATGTGGAATAAGCAATAATGTTTCGAGCAGTCGACAACCTCGTTAATCAACGTTTATAAGAGAACGTCGACCGTTGTCATAACACTGGTGTAGAGTACATCTATAAACTGTATAACTATATAGATTAGATTAACCCAGCGTCGTCCACAACGAGGCAAAAACCATTATGGATTAAAGTTATTGTAAATTTCCCGATAAATATTATCTACTTAGCGTTGGTGAGTCACATTCCTGATTCATAATTGTTCTAAAATGTTTACACCTCAACAGACATCAACGCAGCTCTCTCTTTGATATTATAAAAGCATGAATAGGAAAAACTTTTTTAAAGTTGAATATTTCGTTTAAGGTTTGCTTTGCTAATTGACTGCGTCAAGGAGATCACTTTCAACCACCTGTTTACTTCAACAATAAGCGTAAATCGCAACAAAAAAACAATGCATCGTCACCAAGGTCCGTTTTTTAGAAGTTAAACATACTGTTGAAATTTGCTTTGATCAGACGATTTGAGTATAAATTGGACAAAACGTTTCGGGATGATCTTGATGTTTTATTGGATAGCAAGACGGTATCGGACCTTTGCCTTTTGGACCAGGTTTGGCATATGTCGCAAGTCGGTCAACTGAGATGGCGGACATTTTGTAACTAAAGTCTCACCAAATACCTATCATCGATGTTAGCTTCAAACATCTAGGACAGAAGAAATGGAAAATAAAAATAAATCCACGTTCAAGCTTTCCGATCTGTAAGACCTGCCGTAAAAGGACATCGTTTCTGTTTTCCTTCTTTATATGTGCAAGTCATTTTAGTCCCAATTTCAACATATTTATTCCAATTAGATTTAGGTTATCAACTTGTCCAAGGAATTGTTAGACACTTGGTAGAAGTTTACAATGCTATTATGGACCAGTACCGACCATGCCATCTGACCTAGTGGCTGAAGGAGATAGTATTGTGTCCCTTAACTGTCGGTAACACCCCCATAACTAGACCAAATTAGCCAGTCTAGTGACCCCATACATTTATTAGAACATACGCAGCCCTAATTGGTATACCCAGTAATTTATGGGGATCGAGATTCAAATATACAACTCTAATTGGTGTTTTCAAAAGAGTCCCTTTAAGACCAAACGGGGCTCGTGTCCTTTTATTCAATTGTGTGTCATTTAGAACAGAAATCCCTTTGATTACCGGTTTTCAATTGTGTCTTCTTCAGATGAATTGTTATATTTCTTTTTCTGCTCTAAAACAATCGGTCATAAAGAGAAATGTGGGATGATCGAAATCTATTGTTTCTGTTTGTCCTATTGAATATATCTGTCTTAACTGTCCGGTTTGTAGGGCCAGTACCACAGTTACGATTATTTCCGAGCACGTGAGACCCTCTTAATCCCCTTTTATGTCGAAACGTGAGAGCCCCGGGAGTAGGGCGGTGCCTGGTAGGGACGGGATTAGGGGCTGTTGGAATGTCCATCCTCGTTGAATTCCGTGATTTATCGGTGATTGGATAATTTGATTACCGCCATCATAGCTCACATAATCTCGTCCTAGGTCTCGTAATGTCTCGTACAGCCATGACCCAGTGCTAGTTGGGGTTTCCTATAACGTGTTATGGCCGTGTAAACGCGGTGCTATATCCGACTGATTAGTCAATGTTGTAATCTAAATATCGTTGATCTAAAGATGTCCTTTAATGTTTTAAGAAATATGTCAACTTTGATCTGGAAAATCTACTAATAAAGCTAATTATCGTTTTCTGCTGAATATGCACATTTAACTTAAATATTTAACCGATAGTTTTAATTGCCTCTCGCAATTAAGTGTAAAACTCGTCAAAAATATAACGCAGATCTGCCAGTTGAATGCATATGGGCGTGTCTGGACACCTTCAGCGTACTGAAATCATACCCCCCTGCAAATTGCACACAAATTAGTATTTGATATTACAGAATAGTTTGGCTTTAATCAGAAAGTTTTCTTTGTGAACGATCAAGAAACGCTCGCAATATCACTTCCACAATCAGCAAACACATTGCAAAACGTTTTCGTTAATTACGACAGAATGTCTCTTACTAAAATACTATGTTCAAACTTATCTTTCCTATCGAGTAAAATTCAACACCAACGATTGCTATCAAACGCCATAAGTTAGATTGCAACTATATATACCAAAAGAACACCCAAGAATATCGTAAATGTTCTCTTTTACAACACACATCTGTGTTTACAGGTTTGATAAATAGCACTCACTTTTTTGCGACGATTTATTTAATGGTACCTTCTAACAGATGACTTTTTGTCTTCACAAAAGAAAATACGAAACAAAACGAAAATAAACACAACAAAATCGAGAGAAGCAATGGTGGACAATTCATTATCGGAAGCCTGCTTATCAGGTTTGGTTTGTTTGGGAGTTTTAAGTCCTCACAACAGCTAAGGTGCTATGAAGCCGGTGTTCACTGATGATGGTTACCATCTCACTGAATCTCATAGCCTGGACACAGTAGCATAGCACTCCATACAGTCAAATCTTACCGCCAGGTATTCGATCAGGGGACATATCTCAGAGGTTCCACAAAAGTTTCTACCCACTCCTTCAAATTTATGTGAAAAGCCATTTAAGCGACAGTTATCCATGTTATGGAACGTCAATGCCATTTGTTATTTCAGAAATAAGAATGTTAAATTAAAAACAAGGATCCATTTAAATGATGTTAATGCTTTTATTGAACATGACTGGAATTTGTAATGAACAAATGTAGTATTGAATCCAGCCTACACGTTGGAGTTAAGGTACATTTCAAATTTTAACAGAATCAAAGAACTATAGCAAAAACAGTAATCGATTAAATTAAGTTTAACTAGAATTAAATTTCATTTTTATTTCATAATAAATAAAAAATGTCAGTTCAAATAATTGTTCTATTCTGCATTAGAAACAAAAAACAACATCTTAAATGTAGAATTACGAATAAAAAATACTTAGTTCGCTCATAAATGAACCGTTATTGCTCGTTTCGTGTAATATTAGCCCGGTAGAGCAATAACTATATAGAGTGTGGGAGAATATCCGAATACTCAATATACACCAGCTATTAATTCTGACTAGGTGGTCGCTGATTAAATAATATCAAGTTCAAAGTAATCCATTGAAATACATCCAAAGAATTAATTTTCATAATATTCAATAAGTCTTAAATCAAAATATGATATTCGGAATAAGGCAATAAATTGCAAAATCAATGACATGTTTGAAATGTTATGGACTTAAATTGATGGCTTTTTGGAATCTCTGTACTCAGTATAGAGTATCGCTGTTGGACTAATTGAATTAAAGCATGTGATGTGTTATTTGTTATTGTTCAGAAACAGAATAATTGTTCTGGCGACGAAAAGGTCAGTGAAGAGAGCTATGTGCCTGTACAATCCACGACATTCCGTACATAGAGACCAGAGGTATCAAACAGAGGAGGACAGATAAACAAGATAGCGGCGAGATTTGATAGGCCGATGTACAGAGATAGGATGTAATGAGGCAACGATATCCCTCCGCGGAGAAATAAACACCGCAAAATGGTAACCATTCGAATAATGCGATTGCAATTGAAGCGCAAAGGAATTGTGGTATAAGGGAAGTATTCCGCCCCCTTTAATCCACACAAATCCCTAGCGGGGTCTTATCCGCGCCGTCTCGTGCTAGTTCGCAGGAATGGTGTGTAGGTAATGGTCTGCTATAGATGTAAACCTAGCCTCGACGACACGACGTGCACGCCTGATTTCCCGCTGTCCGCCTTTGGTATAGAGGGTATTGTTTAATCAATCTTGCATTTCTCAAGCCAGATATATAACCGCTTCAAATAACCACAAACACGGCAATTAAAGGTATCGATGAGAATTAAATCTCGAAAAAATGATAAAGCGAATAGACTACTGGAATGTTCGACGGAAACCGCAGAGATTGAGCGCCGTCCGAAATGTTACCGTCATCGCAGTTTGATTGGCTTCAGATGTCTTTATTTAGTGTAATATTATGTGTTTTGATTTTAAAACACCGTGTGAATAGTAAATGTTCAGGTCCCACTTTTCTTGAATCTTCTTTAGCTTCATTGCAAGTTGTCCTTCTCTTTGAGAAATGCTTTTGGATTTTCAATGAGGACATTAACGTTAAGGGAAACATCTTACATATGTAGTTAAGATGGCTCGAGAAATCCAAATATGTTTGAGACTGATATTTTTTATATCAATCACAGGTTATTCCCACAAACTTCCTCAGAGTGGTTCCATTTTGTATCGACCAGAGTAATTTCGAGCTATAACCGTGATATTTATTGAGATTTAGGCGACAACAAACAATTCCTAATAATCCTTACGACAATACCTGAAATAGTTTGGTATGCTATACTATTTATAATTACAACGTGTCTGATCCTTAAACTGTACGTACGTGTTTACACTCCTTACAGTGGTCTGCTTTCCGATTGCAATTGAAGTGTTATTTGTTTATATTTCCGCTGTTAAGAGGAAGAGGCGAATAATTTGAGTTAATCGAAATTTAAAGTTCATTTTTGGGCACCCTTGGGAGACCAAAATTGAACTGTTCCCCCAAATGCAATACTTGAGACCTAAAAAAATGTTTCTCTCTTTTCTTCGCCTTTCCTATTTGGTTGTGTCTCCCTAGGCGCCTCTCGTTGCCTCGTTGTCTTAATAGAGTGCCCGGAATGTCATGTGATAGTGTGCTGGTTAGGACAGACCAGAGCTTTAGTGGTCCCTTCCAACCCTCTGTGTAACAAATACCTTAATGCAACCATTGTTTAACTAAATATTTTAGTAACATTAAGGTTTTTGTAAGATTATAGACTGCAACAGGCTCTGTCATCTGAGGGTATTTACAAAGGTCCTTAGTGAGACATCAAATTTCAATCAGCAAATCAAAACCTTGGACCAAATTTGGTACGTTGAGTCTAATTTTCTCGGGCCTATCTCTGGGAGAAATAAAATGACATCTCATAGATTTTTCTCCATGACGTATATCAAATGGTACATAAACCGTATATTGTTGTCATTGGAGTTATGTGATCAATATGAAAATGTTGAAGACATGGAAGTTTGAGAAATCTGCGGCTTGTTACCAAAAACAAATATTATTGTAAATACTTCCGACTCCAAATGCAGATGACTGAGCATGAATTACAAAATACTTATTTTAGTCAAATGTTCCCCACTTGAATGTACTATCAAAAAATAAACTTCATACCTTTGTAAAGGTGAAACACTTCACAAGAATTAACTTGATGAGTCACGCCACCTTGCGGTGACAACTAAAGTTATCTCCGCCTGATGGAGGTACACCAGCTATATCATAATTAGGTCAAAAAGTCTAGCATTACCCTCTTACGAGTAAAATGCTTTTGAAATTCTCATTTAGAAACAGAAAACGAAAGTTTGCTGTCATATGAAGCTCGACACAAAACACATGTAAACGTCTATATTACACCATATCAGATCAAAGCACATGACCTTGACCCTCAAGGTCATACATCAAACAAATCTGCTGAAATTCACTACGTATACTTGGTCGAGTTGTGACAATTTATGTCATATGCCAACTGCAAGTCAGATCGCATTTCAAATAGTTCACGTATAAATATCATAATAGATATCACATAAAAAAAACAAATTAGTCTGCAGGTTTTCAACGAATCATTTTGGCGTATTACCTTGCACATAAGCCGTATGATATACAGCAAAAATGGATTACTTTTACCTCCAAATTAGCATAAAGCATCATAAACACGATTTATGTGCTGTATATATGACACTCGGAACTGCAATTTATGCTCAAATGTCTTAAAAATTGTAATTTACATCTCATATTCAGAGATTTATAAATTGAAAATTTCACATCTCTTTGACTTTTAATACCGGAATTAATCGTTTTGTATTGCATACAATGTACTTCAACAGACAGACACACATACATTCTCATAAACTGGTGTGAATGTGAAAAGTAAATGAATGTATGACCAAAATTCTTGAATAGATATATAATTTATGCATTCCATTGTTTATAAGATACATGTACAGGGCTATCAAAGTTAAAATTAAATATTATACAGAATATGAGGAATTCTGAAGGTGGTTTTTTTTAAGTATTGCAGGTAAATGAAGCTGTACTCTACAAAGTTGAAATAAAATGAACAAATATGTTTAACAAAACAGTGGACATTTCAGTTCGTGACAAAACCACCCAGACCCGAGAGACCACCAAACAGGACCATTGCACACTTACGGTTTAATTGATTCTGTTATCAAATCACAGCCAACGAGTGTTATCATAATCGTCATAGAATTCGAATCTAGATAATTGTATGTTCACGGCTGTATCGGGTTGCTGCCAATTAGAGATACACATCACTTATAATCAATTTGCGTCCTTTGCTCTCTCATAGTGAACTTGTCATGAAATCGAAGTCGCTTTGTATACAATAGAATCGTTTATCTAAGATCAATGATGTAACTAATTAATGTTTTAAACACAATACTCACCAATGACTTCGAATCTCCACACAAAGTTACCCACAGTGTAAAGTTGTGGATAATTATAGGCCTTCGTAAATTTAAATCAATAGCAATCTCTATCTGCGTAACCCACAGTGGTAGTGAAATCGTACACCTCTGGAGCAAGGTATACGATAGGTGTTAACTGACGTCACTCATTTATGTCTGACATAATTACAGGTTTCAAACCGAAGATAGATTTCGAATTAGGATATCGCCCTTGATTGTAGTATCAAATAGATGTTGATTACACGTATACAAAACTTGAAATCAATCTTCGCCCTTTGTTCTTGCACCTCGAAGTCGTAATGACATAATTTGAAGTGAGACGTGTGTACAAAAACCGATTGCGTAATTAATTAACATGTGACTGAGACTGAAATGTAACACGTAGTTTAATTACAGGTCTAGACCTGGGATGGATCGAATGATACTTGTACCACCCAGGTTTGAACCGATTACAAAGTTATAGGAAAAGACAACACGCTACTCGTAAAAGAAATAGAAAGACACGACCATTGATTGCGTTAAAGGAGGGCGTGGCTTATACACTTCTAAAGAAAATCCATTTTACAAATCCTTATTTTTTGAATTCACATTGTGCAGTCCTTCCTTCATTTGCTTCTCGCCGTTCATATATCTCTTATCGTTTGTTCGATCAATAACTTATCTGATTAGAAGATTTTGTACTTCATAGGCCGTTTGAGAAATAACATTCGTGAATAATGTCATTTTTTCATTTTTTAACGCGTGAAGCAAACTTGTTCCTGCATAAATGTCAAGTATTTCGCAGAGTCTCCAGCACTATTTTGTTTTGCGGACGAATACCGTAAAGATAGTGTCAGGAGTTGAGTGATGGGATTAATGCACGAGTGCTGACTTATGTTTGATGACATGGCCGACAATTTCTTTTTAATCTTTAGAAGTCAAATACAAATCGAACAAAACGAAACGGATAGTTGTCTTATGACCGAAAACACATCTATGTCTGATAAACTAACCTATATGACAGGCCATTGTTGAACCCCGAAGTCCGGTATAGTCTTTATTTAGGATCCATAGTATGCCGTATTTATCTTTCGTTCTGTCGTGTCGTGATGAATGAGAAACTTTCCTTTCAATGATTTTCGTCTTTTTGTCCTACTGACAAAGATCTCTAAGTCGTCACCTAATGGTTTCGCCTGAAAGTCACACGAGAACTATACGCAAGGGGTGGGCGAACTACGCCGGCCACTCAGGGGCAGATTACTCATTGATTACACAGGTAATTAAGATGTTAGTTAATCGAATGCAAGTCTGATAGCTTGACAGTTGAAGTTAGATCAGGGGAATAACAGCAAAGAGGCTTTAAATCCTTCAGCAGACCAAAAACATTTTTTTAAATATCTGGTAACGATACACAACAGAGACACTATAATTTTGTAGACAATTCTAATTAGAATATTTATTACATCGTTATTGCTTTTTATCCATTAACCTTGGGTTTTACACATTTGGTTGACGTTAAGAGACAGCAGAACCCTACAAACGATTGTCAACACCGTATATAGAACCTACCTGCATCAAGGCCAATTTTCAAAAAGAATTGAAATTACCATATAATGAAGATCAGGAGTGTTTTTTTCTGAATAAATATGAATATGACTAAATTTTGTAATTTCTGATTAGGTGGATTCTTTGATATCCTTCACTACCGCCAAACATGTGCGATAAATGAAAATAATTGTTCATCCTAATTGATGACACATTTTGACACTAGTATTGATCAATAAAAACAGGGAAATTCTTTGTATATGATTTGCATAGTACTAAGGCAACCGTGTGCATCGTCAGATGGGCGTCAAATGATGTTACTTCAGACTTTTTGATAATGACGTCACAATCAAGTGACGCGTGCTATTTTTGAGAGTAATTGAAGCTTTCTGATGACGTTTAACCTAACTGATATATTAGTCTCCCTGAGCAGGATCCCGTCCCTAACTATCGCTATCCAGCAGACGCGTGCTTACAATTTAAAGCTTTTCCTGCAAATAAAGTGCCAGTTAACAGTTTATGGGGCTAGAATTTGTACAAGTACATGTATATAATCATCTTTTACACGCCTCCGCCAAGGTAAGCGACTATAACATCACCTGTAAGCTAAGGATATAAGTTATTTGGCTCTTATATTTATGTATTTAGTCTGCTCAAACATTCACTCGATAACCTTTGGAACATCAACCTAAGTATGATACCCCGTGATCTTGTCCCTAATTCCTTTGGAATGATCCAGATCATTTAAAATATGACGGTGAAATCACACCTTGGAAAGTACAACTCTGCGGCTTCTTTAGTTGTATTTCCGAACTGTTATTACATAGGTAATCTGTCTACAGTGTATATTTAGGTTACAAAAATAATGAAATAATAAACATTTGTTTTGTATCTATTTTAAAAATCAAGTTTATGCATCACACTATATTTTGAAATCGACGAAATATTTCCTCTTTTACCAAGTAGCCATGGAAGTGAAACCAACAATCTAGCTTAATATTTATTTCTGCTCAATATTCTAACTAATTGAATAAGAGTATGATTTAAAGTACTATAGCAACTAAAATGTCGCGAGAATAGGATCATGTTGACAATGTGTACGTGTGTTATGGTGGTTGACACTTCCTATCATTAAAACGCTCATGTATGTGTTTGGATAATTCTCACTTACTTTTCATGCTTCATCTACAACGCTCCATTGACGATACAGATAGTGAAACAGGGTGATTATCTGAGAACATGTTACGGTGTGTTTACCAGTGTGTTAACAGAGACACTCCATACGATTATAGAGAACAACGTTTCCCGGAAGTACGCTATATGGCGGGGGTTACTAACATTGGTAATACATCAACATGTTGTTATTTGTTCAGCTTTGTTATAAGTTATTAATGTTTCCTTCTCTATAATCTGCTGAAGACTCGTTCTGAGACATTAACAAATTGCATAATGAACCTGGATTACTGAACACCGACACACTACGGCCAGTTTTCATGAAACCGTTCACATGCTCAAACTCAGAGTGTGCGCTCAAGCCAAATTTCTTGTTCAAATGATCAATGAATAAAAACAATCAAATTCTGTCAATGATTTGGAATTTTTCATACTCTTAAAGCTGAGGACCGCGGGCCACAGGTGGGGTGTCTATAATACACAAAACATACCATTACCATCAACAATGTATATAAATACACTACTATATACCCAGGAGGTAGGGTATCTATAATACACAAAACATACTGTAACCTTCAACAATGTATATAAATACACTACTATATACCCAGGAGGTAGGGTATCTATAATACACAAAACATACTGTAACCTT
>JAUMHH010151027.1:0-16755 GCA_032359455.1 Chlamys rubida | reverse complement strand
GTAGCCATACATCGATACACTGTCCTGTAGTTCACACTGTGATAATACAAGGTGGTGCATTACCTCAGTAGCCATACTTCGTTTGGTTTGTTGGATGGAACTCATCGGTTGTTATCTATTCATCAAATTGACAAATAGCGACAAGAATGGGTTCCGAACATGTTAACGCCATTTTAGCTTTGGTAAAGTAAGGTCACCCTTCTGGCCTCGACGTCGTTTTGCTCGCTTTTTTTGGAAAGCTCAAGATTTCGGAAGTAAATCGAATAAGGTCGTAAGAAATGCTTTCCAGAAATTATCACATGCCTATAGGAATCATTTGTTGGTATGTAATAAATGGCAATACTACAGATATGTATTTATCTAACATCTCAGACTCGACCTGTTTATTGCACGAATGGATACGTTTTACTATTGACTCGGGCTAAGTTCTCGCAAAACAAATCCAAACGCACAATGCAAATGTGCAATCTGTGACGTCAGAGGACCATGCATGTGTGGTATTGCCTATTTATTAGAGTTTTTTTCGCTACAAATGAATATGAAATTTATGTTAAAAGACCACCAAGGAAATGCTCAAAAATGGTCTCTTTTCACAGTGCTTTGTTGGAATAAGAAGCATAGGGGATTGCATAATAGGGGTGGTCTCTAGGGCATATTTGACTAAATTTTTAAAATACGACTTTTATGTCAAAACTCCTTAACTGTAGATTTAATAAGAACACGGAGGATATTAATCAGTGAGAAATCTGGGGTAACGAATTAGACATTCTGTTCTATATTCACATTACAGAAATTATCCTATTATACTATACAAGTTAATGTTTATTAATTCATTCTGCTACTCTTTGACGTTGCTCTTAATTATGTTGAATACAAAGTTTGCAGAAGTCATAATAAGCAAAAACAGTCCGAGAGGCGGGGACTCTCTCGTGAGACAAACACTAACGAATTGGCGGGACCTGCTGCAGGCCTATGTGAGTGTTTAACTCCCCGCATTAAGTCTCGTTTGATGATAATAGGCAGATTGATGTTTTAGTTAGTTGTATTAATTTGTGTTATTCTTTAATAAAAGTATCGGGTGTACGACGCACCTTGGTGAACTATTTCCTTGTTATACAGTAATGAGTAGATCACATCTTGTTTGTTATAACCAAAATCATGTACAGTCAATTAAGGGGACATTATTAACACAAATATATTAAATGTGTACCCACTGCCACGAGAATATCGCTGATCTAGCTAGAATTCTGAGTCTCAGTGCAATCGTGACCTGGCATTTTTGTTTATTGGCATTTTTAGCGTTACTACGCAGACCTTTGACAATTATGTACACGACAGTCAAGTCTGGTTAAATCAAAGTAAACATAAGAATTTTGGAATCCGACTTCAGCAATGAAAATAATTTCACCTTACGAATCCTGACTTTGATGATACAAATCTGACTGACACAAACAATTGCCATTCTGAATATGATAATGCAAACCTGCCATTGACAATCCGAATATGATTGAGACAATAGAAATCCAACAAAACAATCCGCACAATACAGGCATGAAAGTTGTTACATTCGGAATTTTGAAGTCTAATCTTTGAGGAACTATAATGACATCCATGCATGCATTACTTTAAAGATGCAAACCTGATTTACATGTAATACGCAAAGTCTCAACATATCAGCGCAAGAATTAAACTATATCACACCACAAGCTATTTCAAACGAGTTAATGAGTATCAACATAGTACAGTAGTCTGTAAGATAGGTCTAACGCACGGTCTACATGTCTGAGAAATTTACCAACCGCTATCCGATTGATCTTAACAATTACATTTTAAATCATGATAAGGAAGATAAATTGCATGCACGGCCTTTTCAACGGCATTAAATACAAACAATTGCATATACAACGACAACTTTTCTTTTCTTTTTTTTCGAACAAAAAAACTGTCAGACAACCCGAGCGGCAACATCCTCTCTGATAGGTCTTCGAGTTCGCTCGCGTCATAGCTAATCCTTTCTGACCCCGGGAAACATACCTCGCTACACTCCATAACGTCCACAACCTCTGTCTATCAGAGGAGTTCCGAACAACCTTCTACACAATATATCCGAAGGTTCATATGTCCATGAATACACACATAAAACAACTCGCATGCAAACAGCTCTTTATTACGACAGCGATCCGGCGGATGGAATATCGCCAACAGTGTGTAATCGTTGGGTTGAACAGGTATGCTGTCATTAAAACCTGAATATACAGGTGTAACTTTTACAGGTGTATCAATGCTGCGTGTAAATGACGCTTAATAGACTTGCTATCACAACATCAAATCTTAATGCGTTCCAATACAAACAAATCTTGCCTGTTACAATATACCTACAGTCTGTCGTTGATATCTAACGCCGAAATCGGACGTAGCATTGTACACCTCAAGAGCCTACTTGTCGGTGAATGTTGTCAATGACATTCAATTGTAGACCTAAATTTATTTAAAGACACCCTATATTCCGACTTATACTGATCAATATTTGACAAAATGACACATACATGTATGCATATCCTTCATATAAGATATGATTTGTTGGTTTTTGTTTTAGTTTTTTGGGGGGTTTGGGGGTTGGGAGGGGGGATTTGAGTGTTCATATCTAGAAGCATAGCTTACTTTGGGAAAAATCATAAGGGCATTGCAAAATAATAAGATGGCAGTTTTAAACAAATCCGAAAACAGCCGACCAGTTTCACCAAAACTGTTCACAGTGTTTATAACGCGTTGATCGCTGGTGTGTCGAGGTTGATGCCGTGTGTGATATTGACACTTGGTATATGGTTGAAGCCTGGTACTCTGTCAAGGATCGGTTAATTTCGGCAGTTTCCGACAGATTTCTTTGACAGTATCCTACATGAGATATTGCCAACACTTCCTACGATCACGTTCTGTCTGTTAACAAAACAACAAAGAACTGAACCTTTGTCAGTCTTGAAAAGAAACACCAAAATACTAATAGAAATCCATATACTAGTTCCGTCAACTAAATTAGTTGAATCATATTTATTGCCAAAAGTTGAGTAAGGGATTAGGCATAAGTTATAACAACTTATCAATGCCTTCTACCAGTGAAATTACGCAAAAGAAATGGTACGACTCGGAAGTCAGACTTCGGTAAGATCTTTCATCCACCGGCCTAGGAGTTTTAACGACTACGTTATCTGACTGTTATCTGTAGCCGTCAATCTCTTCCCGGAATTTACGCTACCCTCCACACTGGGGCTGAGGCGGAATGCTCGAGAGCGTCTCTCGGATTCCTGGGAACCGGCCGTATGAATGGATCCGTCACACAGTATGGGAGCCCGCCAATTATCCCCAACTCACCATGCCAAGGGCAAGGTTACTAAGTAAGAGGTCTCAACGATGTTCAAATAGTGTTCAGTATTTGTTTTTCCGATGTGATTTTGTAAGATGTTGAAATAACTGTCATTACTCTGCAAGGTAAAGGTCAAACATGCTTTTTCTGACATACAAAATGTACTGAACAAACATGTTTTGGCAACGGATCAAGAAGAATGAATGATGGCAAGTGAAAGGTCGAAAGTGCAATATAAATGTTTCTGACAAGGGTAAATATGTATGGTCCAGAAGATCATTATGTCTGCTCTGCGTTTCCATACATCGTCAGCTACCTGAGCTGCAGGGAAGGAGAGTGAAACATTAATATCCCATAACTGTTCGGTAGTCTTTATACAATGCTCGTGTTTCCCATATCGGGATCACCGCTTACGGGTCCACGTGTCCGCTTCATTCATACGCTTGTTTTATTGCTGGCGGAGGGGGTGTATGAATGTGCCTGAGAAGGGATTAGAGGGGACCGACATAAATTGGTGTATCTTAATGTTCGTAGACATCAATCAGATGCACGTTATTCATCTTTTAGGTATTATGAACAGATTAACTACTGACATTCTGGATGTATAAGCAGGAGAGTGTACGCCGGATTGCAGATTCAGGAACATTCTCTTGCAGGCCTAATGATTGTGTATCGATAGCTGTGCATACCTTAATAAGGCTAAATCTCTAAAGGTATTCACTATTATCATAATCCATACTTTTTAAACCTAACTAGACTTTGTGTAAGTGTACCAAAATTGAAGGGAACTTCTTTTTCTAAATCGTGTGCCAACATTTTGTGATGACTTATTTACATTTACTGTGTACCCTCCCATTATCCCACATGTTATGAGATTACAATACCGTCTGGTCAAGTGACCAATATCATGACAAAACTGACATAACTGTTCAAAATACTTCACGAAAAGACGTAAGGAGGGTAAAATAATAATTAAAGAATGTACACACAAGAAATGAATGCTTTAGCAAATAATGTTGTGGTCTTGTAACACGCATTGGTACTGCTGAGACACTCGATAATGCCGTACAACAACAGAACTACGTGTTTAGGGTCATAACATCATGTCCATCAATTTCCTGGATGGGAGCAGTGGTAACGGTCACAAGGCTTCAGACCGAGTTGATGGTCGTGGATTCGATCTCCCGTTAGTCAAAAACGCAAACTATACTGAAATGTAGTTTATGTACACATGTCTCTGCCAGGTGAGACTGTTGGCGGCCCAGTATTAGAAAGCGTGATACCCTGTGTACAGCCACGATGATTTTCTTTATTACATTTCTATGACTTGTCCACTACCAAGAGTTGTCGTTCCTTACATCAACAGATGAATTATATCAGAGTGCTGATACAACAAACCATCCTGGGAAATTCAACCCGTGCGGGACGGTTTTTTGTTTACTTACATGTCTCTCCTTACAATGTACATGTGTCTATATTGCGATTCGGTACAATAGGTAGGTTAAATGGTCAGGAAACATCGTCAGGAAATATCGTCAGGAAACACTTAAGCACTATACATATTCGTAGCCTAGATCGTTTTCTTATTAATTAATCATATAAAGCAACAATGATATGCTTAGAGGTATATACATATATAACATTATCATCACAGGTATTTCCATTAACTCTTCGACCTGAAGGCAAAACATGTTCTACAACGGGACATAAACGCCCACCCAACAATGTTTTAAACGCGAGTAGTCCCGAACATCTCACGGATCAAAGCATATTGTAATATAGATGATAATATTCTTTGGACAATAAAACTCGTGAAATGTGTGAAATGTATAAAATGCGAGTTACGCATTTTATTTTCACTCGAAATTTCTTAAAACGTTTTCATAACGACATTACAGCAATGCATTGATGCACGTGTTGCTCTGACTCACGTGCACACATTAAACTGCAGATACGACAGATACATGTGTGAGCAATTCAATGTACATCTATCTACATGTGACGCAGACAATAAGCACTAAACAATAGCAGCGAACAATTACTGTGCAGAGTGCACCTTAAGTGGTATCGCCAGTTGTATGATCACAGCACACAACACCTCCAGCGTTGAATGTTTACTCCACATCAGACAGTTTTGTAATTGCCAAGTTTACGATGGTTTTAATTACACTAACTTGGTGTTTCTTGAGTGTAATGACACCATCATACTATCTATGATAAGGATCGTCCCTTACAGACCTATAACAACGCTCTTGTCGCCGCAAGAGGGGGCAACAGGCTCGTCGCCAGATGGTTAAGCAGTATGGCGGTCGGTTTCAAAATCAGTCAGGAGGGAAAGTGAAGCGAAATAAAAATATGGTTGGATAATAAAAATATGGTTTATGGCGATAAAAGTGCAAGATTTGACAAGTCATGAATAAAACAGGTTTGTATTTCGTTACCTGATATGATAAAGGCCGTTCTACAGGAGTACCGTATAACCTACAGTACTACTTCACATTTCTATTTTTATTTCCTTCCTAGATTGTATGACCAGGACAAATTTATTACGATATATTAATTTTATCCGCGTGTATTTAATAAATTCCGGAATCAGGTCAGTAGATCGTGTTATAGTTTTTTGACTTGGACCTCAATTGTTGAACTACAGATGTACTTCTTTGGATAAGATTCACGTAAATGTGTGTTAACATGGGTTAGGATCAATGAACAACATCTTAAACAACACATAGCATCCTGTAACACGTGTTTACAATACAAGGACACGTTAAACGTGCAGCCACATACATATGTTAATGTCCTTTAAGGATCCCTGTCCCACTGCAGGCAAAACACATTAGAGTATCGGCACTCCATATTAGTTCTTCCCACATGCAGTTACCTCCCCTTAATTTGTGTTTTGGGGTTCGAATCCGAGCTCCTTTTTTAACTAAGAACGCTGTTGTAGATATACTTTTTTATCTTTACAGACTATTTAATTTTGCAAAGTCAAACGTACACTACAACCACGCCTAACGTTAAATATCAATAAAAATTAGGGTTATAAATAACTTCAATGTTCAGGGGCACAACTCTAAAGCACATTTCAAACTTTTAAAAATATGATTTGAAATTACTTGATACTAGATTATGATCTCGACGATCGTTATGGGCTATTACACAAGGACTCGTTTATGCAAAACCACTAATGCTTAATAAATCTCCATTTAAGTTGAATCACACGTCACCCTTCTTTCAATTAACGAGGGAAACTTCAATTAATCAAATATTGCGTTTTATCAAAATTATTTATGTTCAGAATGGAATTCTTACCTTATTCTAAATCATACGGAATGGATTTTTTACCTTATACTTAAGCATTTGGTATGAAACGTTTGTTGTTCAGAATCACCGGTGTGTCCATTCAACTTTGATTAATGTCCGAAGTTAAATTATGTATAATCATAACATGTATAAGTTTGTGGGTAAATAGACCCTTTGATATCTGCAGCTTTCTTCAGGTTTTCAATAGGCTTTCGTTTCTAAAATCACTGAAATGTGTTTATTTCAAAACTGTCTTCAGTTTTGTCAGGAACAATGATCTGTTTTACAAATATCAGTCACAAAGCATCAGGACTGTTGTACAAATATCAGTCACAAAGCATCAGGACTGTTGTACAAATTTCGCTAGTGTGGTATTGTAAGTTACTTTTCCTTTTCTCAAGTAATCCGACATATATGGAAATAAAATACTTCATCTCTTAAATATGTACCTACAGGCAAGCAGGGACTCTTACTGTTCTCTGTCCTCTTTGTCTTATACTTTCATCTTGTTGGTCATATAAATGCTGTGCCGAACACATGCGTATGGTTTGTCTCTGCATGGGTTCTACTAGAATAGAACTAAATCATGACAGGCAAATCAATTAAAACCTCAAATATCACCTAAACCAACACTGGTGGCTGTTAATTTATGTCAGGAAATGTCTATTGGATTTCATTGTGTGTGAAGATCTGTTGGATTATTCCTGAAACAAAAGTTTGTGTTTCTCTATCAATATTCATATCTTGATATGATTATTAGATTACTGTATTCACTCTTCTAGTACGTTTTACAGCATTCCGTTAGATTTATTTATTCTCAAAGACTTTTCTCCTGCATAAAATTAAACAGTAATATGGACAGCTGGATTATTACTGGATCAAATGTAACTATCTGTGGTGTTTCAATGGATTATATTTTATTGTAAATTTTTATTATATTTAAATGTACATATATATAGTAAACCATATGTTGTTAATAAATCGTAGATTTTCTTCAAATGTTTGCTGGTGTTTAGAATTATTTGTATTACCTTTAACTGTCCATTATTAGGCCAGTAGATGTCCATTATTATGTTAATGGACTGTTACGGCTTAATAATGGACAGATATAGGTACTTCATTGTACATTCTACTATATAATCTACAACGAGAATAAATGATGATGTCATAACTATGTTTTAAATGGAATGAACGCTTGTGCGAAAACGTTTTTCGATTCCACTATTTTTGATTTTTGTCTTCACAATCCCTTTACAAGTACATTCTCCCTTGCTATAAAGCCAAACACCTTTATCAGGGCACAATTTAACAAATCATGACAGTATAACGAAGTATTATCGTTTACATCCGATAATATTAGTACTGTCATTCTTTATGACGTCTGTGTAGGCGACACAAAAATGGAGAAAAACAAACAAGGGACATAACTCTTGATGTATATAAAATTGTTACGTGATCATTGTATTACACGGTCCCGTTATACTATAAGCCAGTGTTAACACTATACATACAAGTAACATTATCTATAATTCACTTCAAGTAAAACGTAATCGCTGTTCCAGTTCCTTAAAACTTTAATCCGTTCGATTTTGAATTATGTTGTCAATCTCCACACAACAACAGCCGGTGATCACCTTCATACTCCCGTTACTATGGAACCTTATCAACGCCATGGTCTCCGCCGTTCCTATCAGTGAAATCTCATGTTTACTCTGTGTTAAGGAAATTTTCGGAGGCAGGTGGATAATGAGCGCGGTCTGATTTAGTGTTACGAGGAGTGCGTGGTTTTTACAAAACATATAACAGTGGCCTACAGGATGTCTTTGGCGTTGCCATCCGTTCGTGGATTATATATATGTAGTATCGTATGGATTGATTATGAGTTTTTCTGTACCGCCGCTGTTGAGTGGATTTTATTTACATTGATTGTGTTTTAGTTGTTTTGATTAAATTTAATAACGATAGTTCACGAAATTTTAGCAGCTAATACAGCGTGTATATAAATCTTCTATCGCAACTTTAAGAATGAACTTAACACATAGCCGACCTACAATGACGGCAATGATTTGAAGCTCAATCAAACGTTTTGTTAGAATAACGTTGGGAGAAGCCTGAATTAACATAAGCTCTGAGCTTTTTTCCCATCCTCCTGAAATCATAAAAGTATGTAGGCAATAAACATGTTAAATTACTGAATAAAATACTGTTCAATCTCGATAAAAAACGCACACATTTTATCACTAAAATGCATTTTTATTTCTTTGTCCACCGCGGGTTTGGGGATAAAAAAAGAGAAAGATGTCTTGCTGGGTCGTACAAGGGTCCTAATATTATACCCCCCAAAATATCGGAGAGGGCTACTCCTGTGTCCTATTCCTCGGAACGTACAGGAGAAAAAGCTGCTCCAAGAATAATGTGTCCAATCGGGTGTAAAACTACCTATCAAGATAATGAAATTTCAATGTAAAGCCACGAGTGGCCCTAGTTTATCCGTTTGCTTATGACATACAAGTATTTGTCAGGATACTCCAAGTCTCTTTACGAATGATAGTGTAGATTCACAGAAATATAACTCATCAAGATAAGATTTAAGATTCCCCGGTAAATGAGGCTCAGTGGACTTATAATGTCTTTTCTTGTGGATTTATAACGTATTTAATACGCTTGTAAGGCCGAGGTATGTCAGTGAGTTTACAATGTCTTTAATACGCTTGTTGGGTCATAAAAGTAAGGCACGGAGAAATCTTCTTCATACAAAACTTATGTTTATGCCATAAACATTTGGAAAAAAAGGTATAGCTCAGTTTTTTTGCGCGATAAATTATTTACAGCTTGGCGGTAAACCTGCATTCACATACGAAAAAGAAACACACTGTGAAGTACCAGATTTTTGCGATATAAATTATTTACAATTTGGCGGTAAACATTGTCCCTACACTGTCTGTGTCTAGGAACGGCCTTGGTGATGTCAGTATAGGCTAAAATATTACACAATACTGCTCCTTATGATTAGAAAACGATTTGTTTACGCATTTACTTCACTTGCTCTTTCTGTAAATTGCATACTTTCATTAAGAAGTAGCATTCTGTACAAGTGAAAACCAGTTACAGTAATTATTACAATAGCTTCAACTAATAAATACCCGCGCTTGAGATGATGTATTTAGCCAGTCGCAGTTTAAAGCTACCGTGTATTTACAAAAACCTTAAGTCGAAACCACTACGCTGGTAACTCGAAACAAATCTCAGCATTCCTAAAGCTAAGAAAAATAATATCGCGAATCGACACGTGTTTTTTCGTTAGTTTGTGTCGGCAATTATATCACATTTTCACTAAAATGTGACGTCATGCGGAAAAGACCCTAATTATAGTCCAATACGGATGTTTGTGCAGCAGGTACAGCGGTTACTCGAAACAAAACTCTTTATTTCGAAAGCAAAGAAAAAATATGTCTAATCTACATGTGTTTTTCGTGATGTTTTTTGCTGGTAAAGATATCACATGTTCAGTGAAATGAGGGGTTGTGCAGCAAAGATACTAAAAGTAGTCCAAAATGGATGTTTGTACGGCAAGGTTTTATAGCAAATGCTCCGCATATCGACACTTATCAAAGCGTGTTCCAGACGGGTTTTGGATAATTTTATTCAAAACGATCGCAAGTCTCATCCTTAGATATTCTTATAGAATATGGCAAATAACTTTTTTAACAGAACACGCTTTATTTAACTATCGACCGAAGCCATTTTGAAATAAATTGACCAAACTGGCCATAATTTTACGGATCATGCCAATTATTTTGGTGCAGTAAATATATTTCAGTTGCAGCAGTGTTTTAGTGATTGGCAGGTTTATAAATACAGATTGCGTCTTATTGTCAGGATCTAAATAAATTCCCTCTCCGAAAAACTGGTAGCGCATTTCAACATGTTTTAGTGGGCAAAAGTCTCAAATTTATTTAAACGAACGATAACAACTAAACCTTTTCTGTTACGAGTGGTCAATCACAATTGGTTCTGATCTTCCAGGCACGAGACTCGTGTCCTGAACCTAATAGAATGCGCCTTAACATACAACGTAAACTATAGGTATGTGCTAAACAACCTAATAGAATGCGCCTAAACATACAACGTAAACTATAGGTATGTGCTAAACAACCTAATAGAATGCGCCTTAACATACAACGTAAACTATACAGGTATGTGCTAAACAACCTAATAGAATGCGCCTTAACATACAACGTAAACTATAGGTATATGCTAAACAACCTGAAGAATGCAACTTATATATTGTCGCTGGCTAACAAAGGGTGCCTACACAGAGGTGAACAGGTAAATTAACTAATCAAATAACCTGGTTTAGCATGAGGTCGTACAGAGATGAGTTACAGGCTATCAGTTGTGTTCAACAGAAATATCAAATTATCTGAAAGGTTCTATCAACAGGTTATCGTTGAATGCGTTTTTCACATTGTATTTAGTACACTTACAAAAAGTCTCTGTTCGTACCCAGATTAACAACACTCGATCAACACGCCAAAACGCCTTCAAAACAAACCCGATGATGGGAGTAACAAACGCTGATCGTTCAACATGTAACAATTAGCCACGAGACATGCCGAGATGTGAATTCCTTGCAGAGCACATACAATGTACCAATGTATCCGGGACCTGTACACATCACCGTCTACAGTTGTTATCTACTCGGGCTGTATGGCGGTAATCACACACCTGGACCGTTACTGTTATTAGTAAGATACTGACAGGTTTGTGAATGTTTAAAGAAGCCGTTTTCGTCATCACTAGAGCTGGTATTGTGGTTATTACATTTCCAATAACAACGACATCTTCTTAGGTTCAAAATAGTTCGCATTATTACTTTGTGTTTCGTTATATGAAGAACCCTAATATAAAGTTAATGACGCTGGCATTAATTAATGACGTGAATACGCTGAAAAAAGTCGACGTCAAACTTAAATATATATGTCAAGTTACATACAAAAAACGTCTAATATACCAAGTAGACTCTATCTGTATACAGGTTTTCTTTATGGTTTCAGCAAACGCGAACTGTTCATGCACACCTGACGTTTGCACTTATTCGAAGTATTTCTAGATTTTGCCATTCAATTTACTTAATGCAACATTTCAGAACATATCTAAATTTTCCTCTTTGATCTACATATTCGGAAGAACTTTTATGTTTTGGAGTAGAAGTAAAAGCGTTAGTTGGGAAGCTATACACTTTGTCAGTATGTGGTTTAGCAGTAGATCAGAATACGTGTCCGTTGGTACTTGTACACCTGAAACAACGAAGTCTAAAACTGACTTCATTCTCGGTTCAGGATTCGGCCAAGAGTAATAAAATTCGGTTGTTTTCAGTTCTTCGGGACATATATTCCTGTCTTTTGCATAGCCACCCAGTAAATAACTGTATAATATAACTAAATACAACAAAAACCATCCAACCTATCTAAAATGGAGCCCATCCATCATTCACCCATATGTACGTCCTACAGCGTGCACGGTGACTATCAGATAGCCCAGACAGCAGCGATATGTACACACTACCAAGGTTATCGGGCACGTGTTTCTGAAAAGTGAACAAAGCAATCTATCTATTTCAGGTAAACCACTAGGAAAGGATGATATGGTGGAGTATTGGATGGTGATTGATATGTCGTAAACGAACTTTTAATAATTTCATAATTTCTTAAAAAAGGTGTTCCCACATAAACCAGATAGTATAATGGCACAATGATAGATTACTACATACCTAAGAGATTTAGCCATGCATATGACCCAACATTTGTTTGCAAAGAGGAGACGTGGAAGAAAAACTTCCATCTTGACTGAATTTGTAAAGTTAAATATACCACCGTAAACAATTCACATACCAAGACGACATCAATTCCAATTCCAGGCTGATATTGTGTTCTGTGACGTCAACAGAGGTGCCTGGTGGTAAATCTAGTAATGGTCACAGTATCAAACCACGACATGCCTAGGAGTAAACAGTACTACACACAAATATCAAACCACGACATGTCTATGAGTAAACAGTACTACACACAAATATCAAACCACGACATGTCTAGGAGTAAACAGTACTACACACAAATATCAAACCTCGACATGTCTATGAGTAAACAGTACTACACACAAATATCAAACCTCGACATGTCTAGGAGTAAACAGTACTACACACAAATATCAAACCACGACATGTCTAGGAGTAAACAGTACTACACACAAATATCACCTCATATATAGGATCGAGTAGCACGGTGTGTTCCGTCGCCAAATGTCCATATCTGTTGCAAGGACCAAAAAAAAGAAACAAGCAAACGAAGTGTTCCTATGATACTGTTGTACATGTAGTTTTTCCAGCCCACACGAGAGAAAGACTGCACGATTTGTTGGTACATGAAAGTCAGCATGCTTTATCCAAATCATAACTTGGTGCATTGAGAAGACTTTCTTTGGAGTTCGGTCATTTTTTCTGAGCAAGTATCGTTGTGGTACTGTTTGATTTGTAAATGATGAGGTTTTCTATCAGTTTATGATATATTTTTTATAAATACGTACTGTATGGTTCATTTGGTAAACTTACGAGAACGTGATGGTCCTGCATGGCATACGTTCGATCTTAAAATGAGGCACCGGCAATAAGGCTACCTAAATGTGACCTTTGTCTAACATTCCCGCCCTTGCGTGACCCTGTATTGTCCTGTTCAATCTCTGTGTGACCTTTGTCTAACATTCCCGCCCTCGCGTGACCCTGTGTTGTCCTGTTCAGTCTCTGTGTGACCTCCCCTGCTCCTGTTTGACCACTATGTGACCCTGTTTTTGTATTTCCCTGTCTTACATTCTATTACGTTTGTTTTATATATATTGCACTCATGTGTTCCTTTTTGACCTAGTTGAGTGACCCTGTGATGTTTTGTTGACCTTCATGTGATATTGCATTTCCCAGTCTTAACTGAAAGTGACCATTGTGTTGTCCTGTTTGACCTTTGAGTGGTCATGTCTTACCATTTAGTGACCTGTGATTTTGTCTGACCTTTGTGTGACCTTGTGTTGTCCTGTCTGACCTTTTTGTGACCTTGTGTTGTCCTGTCTGACCTTTTTGTGACACAATGTTGCTCTACTTGACATTTATCTGACCTGGTGTCGCCCTGTTTACCCTCTGTGACATTTTATGAGGGTTTTTGGCTGTGTGCAGAAAATCTGCCCATCCAAATAAAACACTCTATTTTTTATGTAGATCTCACTTTCGCCCAGTAGTAATAACTCTTTATCTTTATGGAAATTTCAATCATAAAACAAATATAATTCGCTCGTTATCTGATTTTCGGAGTGACATTCAACAAAATTCTGCTATTCCTTTTGACGCCTGCCGTTAGTTATTCTTACGATGTGCCATTACACTTGTCACCTCCCTCCCACGACCCCATCCATCCTAATACACTAGTCGCGCCGAACGAACTTTAACATTACAATGTATGTCAGCCGACCTTTTACTTATATACAAACACGCCAGCAAAACATGTCGCTAGCCAACATGTATCGACGGTTCGTCGCACGTGCTGCTACAGAAAAACGAAAATGAAAACAATATCTGTAATAACAATTTTTCCGAATGACTGAGAAAATATTAACATATTTCGAACCCTAAAGATGATTGGATGGGGCGAGCTACCCTTTGTCGGGTAATCTGTGTAGAGATGTATAGATGATTGGATGGGGCGAGCTACCTTTGTCGGGTAATCTGTGTAGATTTATAGATGTTTGGTCAGGTCTCCATTACTGTTTAATGCTACATTGTGTATACATGTCCACTAATTTCCCTCCTAATTTGTTACTTTGGTAGCAGACAGTTCTTGTCCAGAGCTTATTCTCTTTGTGCTTAGTTCAGCATGATTATTCATTGATTAATTTTATAAAATATCCATTAAATAAACCAACCAAACACAAGGTAATGGTACGGAATAATCCACATACCGGTAATCGGTAAATAAGGTTCTGACTAGCGCCACTACGTATGCTGTTTACTTTGTGTATAAAGAAACCGTTTAGGAAGGATGCTTTTCACGATAATCACAACTGATGTCAAACTTTCCAATATACCATAGAGGAGTAACGTCCACTCATAAAAACGTATAGCATACAATAATTCACCGTAACATATGTAGGTCTTGTCTGTTAGAAGTGTCGGCAACGTCCCGGTTCACTGGGACAGAGAAAGATACATTGTACTTAGGGTGTACTGCTGGGATCTGTAGCCTAAACAAACGGGCTCCTCATTTCATGAAATATGAAAATACAAATAATACAAATAACATGGATGCCAAGACATCGTTTACAGATATGTCAGAAAATATAAATTACAATTAGGGATCGTATCCTTATGTTTAGTAGTACACGTATTCAAAACAATTATACTTATGTTTTTCTATTTCTGATGAAAAAAGAACAGATTTTTATTGGATGAGTATGTTGTCAGTATTATAGAATTTCCATCTGGTATAACTACGTGTACCTTATAACGTCGAGATGTGACCAGACAAGGTTCGAATAGTTCTAAGATCACTGAGGTACATGGAGGAAGGTATCGTAAGCGACTCCAGGTAAGTCGGGAAACCAGGTAAGTGAGGAAACCAGGTAAGTCCCTGTAGATTACTGTAACTCTTCAATGTCTGATACAATTCATCTGTATACAGAGTAAAATCAAAGATTCTAACATTTTAATAATCACGATTAAGATCGTTCGCGTCGTTTGATTGCATCAGTGTTAGCTTTGTGATTTACATCAATGGAGTGATTCCGCAGCACCACAGTGTACATTTTTAAAATACATCTCAAAACCAAATAATTCAACACCGTGCATTTCCTTTTTCGTTCTTTTAAAGCATTGTGCAAAATCACAACTGTTCATATGATAGATGAAGATATTTTGACAGGAAATAGAAAGGTCAGTATAAAATATGTTGCAATGTATTCCACTAGTTTTATGGTACATATGAATATTTTGCCACGGGCAATTTTATGAAAATCAATTTTGAACAAGGACAGACCACACTTACACTGAAGGGCGACAATCCTCCATAACGACTAGAGATTTTGGAGATTCTGAACGTATTCAAGTGACAGCGACTGTGTGAAAAGTGCACGCGAGGCATTATAGCATGGCCGGGAAGCAGACATAGAGGCGGTTACGGGACATCCTGGTCATAGTCCTGTAGTTTATTGGACGCGCAGCGTGTCGTTGGAATGCGCGGCCTCTAGAGGCAGGCAAAGTGGAAAGGACATCATTTACCAAGATGGCAAAAAGCTTTCAACTTAGCTATGGATATTTCATATAGACCTATCCTTGAATTAAAAACGATGCCCATCTACAAACGAACAAGAATAGATTCATTATAAAGCAGATGTTTTTATTGAAAATATTTTGAGCGTTGTTAAATGTTGGTATGGGACCGGCACCGTCCGAAAAAATGCACTGGCAACGAAATCACGAGTACGAGAGTTCGGCGACACCAAAGAATATATGATGTTAAAATTTGAAGTATACAAAATCTACAAACTATAACGTAATGAGTTTTTGATGTGATATAATGGATGATAGATGTATATATTATCAGCACTTTACGTCAAAACGAGTCTGTCCGTGCGAATAATGACGGCACAATGATAATAAGATGTACGCTATGTAACATACAAATGAGGATGTGTAAATGAACAAAGGATGAATACGAACAGGAAAATAGTTTCAATTTTCTAACAACAGCCGAAAAACTTACTTTAATTCTATACATAAAATTGCTTCATTTCAATTTCAACAAATTTTATTGTCAAAAGACAAATGGATTGGGCAGCAGGCATAGCATTATTTAAGCTCTCTCCAAACTCAGTAACAAACAGTGGTACAAGCATAGACATAGACATAAGAACACATACAAACATATACAAACATATATATATAGTAACAAACAGTGGTACAAGCATAGACATAGACATAAGAACACATACAAACACATACAAACATGTATATATAGTAACAAACAGTGGTACAAGCATAGACATAGACATAA
>JAUMHH010151016.1:0-11174 GCA_032359455.1 Chlamys rubida | reverse complement strand
AGTCATCAGTATCCTTGGACAAGTCCGTACTGTCTTGATCCTTAGTATCCCACACTCAATCTATTTTAGTGTTTGCTAAATAGACAATTTTATAATTAGGTCCTCACAGACTTCACCAGAATTTATATATATTTTTTTTCAAAGGAAATAGGAACTCGGGTAACAGAAAGCTATAAAATGACACAAATAAAGGCAAGTGCACTAATAATACTTTATTCTTCATAGAGGATAACAAGAATTAGCACATACTATAGACAGTACACAAGGTGCTATAGGGTAGACAGGAGGGAAGTGAAGGGGGAGGAGAAAGGATTAAGGTTCTATATTTATACAGAAGGTACACAGCGAGGGAGGGAGGAGGAGGAACAAGACAAGGGGGTAAGTCATCAGGTGTTCACCTATCCTTTACTACTTATGATTAATGACAGGGCTTTTTGAGACTAGAGTGGATGGGAAATAGATGGAGTATTCTAATTTGAAGTGGGGGTGGAGAGGAAGGGGGACAGAGGAGGAGGTGTTATGGGAAAAGGGGAGGGGGAGGCAGGAGGAAATGGAAGGAAGGAGACCAGAACCAAACATAAAGCCAATTCCCGTTTATTTAGCCATTATCTGAGCCTCTGTCATCATCTTTCAGTGATTACAACCATACTGGTTTCTGTCTACAGCTGAACAGCAGGCACATAGCATTGTCCAGCTGGTAGGACTACAGCTGGTTATCACAACATCAGTCTTAGACAGGCCAAACACAAACAGTTGACCACATTGTTTTAGGACAAGAAGTCAGCAGTTGTGGTGATCCAACAATTTAAGCCTCATCAAAGACTTAATGTTGTGTAAAAGTTTAAAATGTCTTCCCAATAATGTTTAAAAAAGTATAAATATATCAAGTATGTCCTGTACACAGTGGATGAGCGAGAGCAAGAGGTTCAGGGATGAAATCCTCATGGCAGAAGATGTTTGTGTTAAAATAAAATTATAATAAAACTATTTTTTTCTGATATAACTATTTGGTTTAGTAAATGGGCTAGCAACTCCAAGTCAGAAATTGGATCTCCTTTGCTGGAGACACAATACTGAGCCCAGCAACTCTCTACCTTAACTGTAACTCAAGCATCATTTTAACCTGGACTAGAATCAGTTTGTACTCCACATCAGACTCAAGCTTGAACTGTATGTAACAGAATCAGCAGACCTAGACCACCCATTATCAAACACACCAATGATACAGAGACTTTGGAAATTGAAGGTAATTAGGACAGTTTCCACCAATTCAAGTAATTCAATTACCATTCATGTGAGCTGATTGAAATCAAATATATATATCAGAATTAAGTCAAATGAGTTCTGCTATCATCAAAGAGCTATTTCCAAATATGTTTAGTTGGATGAAGCTTTTCTATTTCAAGCATTAAATTGAAACCAAAACTGGCAATAAATACTGCCAGAAATCATTTTGATCTTTTTAAACTTGTTACCCTCCTAATAAAATTTCAAAAAACAAAGTTTTGCGTGTCCTCCTTTATGGGGAAAGCTAAGGAAAGTTTCGAGTGCTCATTATAACAGTTGATCTTATTTCATTTTAACATTCAGGCAGACTTCCTATAGCAAGCCACTTAAATACTTGAATTTAAGGTAAAAATAAAGTAAAAAGACACAATCTCATTTTGTTGTTGATCTAAGGAAAATATTCACTTGCAGTTTGCTAATTTTACTCATAAAAAGGCATTTGTTATAAACAGATTTCAGTAAAATAGATTTTACAAACAAAGAGACAGATATACAAAACATCTCATGAAAGGCATATACATGGACGTATTCTATTATATTCAAACACAGCCAACTGTATTATCACATATCTGAATTGCGTTACGTCAAAGTCGCTATAAAGTGCCATATTCTTTGAGGAGACATGGGGACGACCGACAACTGTTTCTATCACTTCTTGTGGTATGCTATTGTACAGCATTAATCAACTTCAGAAAAAACAAACTGCCTTAAAGATCTGAAACATTAGTAGCCATAATAGCATGTTGGGTTACACTCAAAAGACAAACGAAATTAAAGACAGCTGCATCTTGATCACGTGAGAGTTTGACACATACAGCCATACACTGTTACTGTGTATGGTTTTCAAATCTGTAGCAGAAATATTTTGCATTATTTTATGATAAATAAGTTGTCAGGGAAATATGCATTTCTACATGATGTGATAATGGAAGACACATGTATAGCAGTTTTTGAAATTCTAGGTATGTTTTTGTGGATTCGGGCTCAAATTTCTCTCCACAAAAAAATAAAACTCTGACTCAAAATTCTGAAAAATGGTTTTAGCTATTTGCACATAGCAATATTTTATCTGATCTACTTCACATCAGAAATGCCAATGGGTATTCCATGTATCAGGACCTGCACACCAAACCTATTTTTCATTCTTCATATACGTGCCAGATATAAATGATTGACTTTTTAATTTTTGTTTATGTCAAATTTTAAACAAAATTAGATATCATTAGACCTTAGGTAAACTATTTTTTTGCATTTAATAATTAATGTCTTGCACAGGATAAACTAGTTCATGAAATATACTGCAAGACTTTGAAATGATTGTGTAATTTTCTTGGTCACAATAAGGTGGCTACTGTAGCTTTGGCATCAAACTTATGTCGTTGTGTCCTTGAAAAAGACACTTTATCTGAATTGCTCTAAACAACCCAGCTGTACAAATCAAATGAGTAAAAACATATGCTGGGAAGTAATGCATGATATTCCCATGTCCTCCAAGTCATGGTGACCAGATCCAATCCCATCACTGAAGTTGTCTCCCCAATTGTTCTTCATATCATAACATTTCACATACAAACTCACAATAATCTAATAGATGTATGCAATGAATAATTTGTGATGGTTCTACTGAGATTAACAATATCAAAACATCGTAAACTTTTTTACAGGTGGAACTGTAGTTGTTCCCGACATCTGGTGTCAAACTTGTGCAACAAAGCACTCCGTTGTTCTGTCAAACGTTCCAGACCATGTGGCCAACTGAACCAAGAAATAGACTAAAATGGCTAAATAAATCAATTTTGTATGAAATATCTTAAAAACATATTTTAAATAATATACTAAAACCGTCATTCAATCTACTTTAAAACTTGGGAACAAACATAAATTTTGGTAAAACCTGAAATCTCAACAGAAGATCTTAAACTTGTAGAATTTAGAATCAGTTTACACATGATATGCAAACTGATTCCCAACTAATATGATTTTAGCACCAAAATAGCAGAAAAAAAACCTGCAACGCATTTCAACACCCAATCAACCCAGTGCAAAATGGGTACAGTGAGAGATTATTATATGGTTTTTAAAATCTCGTACAAAATGGGAAAAAAATTATGACTCATATCCATGTTCTTTACAACAACAGAATGACAAGAGATTGGTTTTTTATATCACTCCTTCTCTATAAAAATACCACAAATGTATATATCAGCGTTTGAGCTGTATAGATTGTCTATGGCCCATCGCACCTAACAGATAGAGGGAGACTCGCCCTATCATTTGTGCCTCAGGGAGGAAGGCTGTAATGCATGTAGCCATGTGGCACTCCATACACTACCCAATGAGAACGATAACTTTTTCTGCCAACATGTACATGTAAGCACAAACATTTCCACCTCTGCTTTCACCGATCTCACAATCGTCCCAATGTGCAAATTCAATCAACTTGCAGCGCTAACATCCCAACACTTGTGTCGGAAAGCTTCACTCCTAAACAGCAACCGGACACCATTATTCTTACATAATCGCATCATAAATGTAGTCCACATCAAATACGAAATGAAATTTTAATTAAATCCACAGTAAAATGGAGAAATTCACAGAGATTTGAGATACTCAGAAAACGATCAGTTCTGCTTACTGGTGATGTATGAGGCTACTAGGCGTGATAGCTTCCTCCCCTCCGAACCCTGCGCCTGTTTCTGCCATTGTACAAACCTCCACTTGCCATGTGCCGCAGCATGCAGGGCGTCCTACCGTTGTGCCAGCAGTTGAGAGACAATGTTTGTTTTTTGATGAATGTAAATGGTTTGATCATTTCTAAAGGTTTAAAACCTCTTAATGTATACACTGTATGTCTAGCATCTTGCGAAGCTGAATAAATTGCGTTTATGAACTCCAATAAGTATGACGCATTCAGTCGCTACAGATCTTTCATGTTTTGAGAAAGCTGACTCTTTTGCTAATATCAAATTCTCGGACACAAAACTTCAGTGAAATCAATTCAAACTTTTGGACAATCCTGCTTTCTTTTGACACAACCAATATCATATTTTGATCTGTTACTGAAAATAATTGAAGAAACTGAAAACTTAATGACATGAATATTCGAAGTCAAACAAATCTGGTTAGTCAAGTGAATTCAGTAAGTCAGATTATTCTTTTGACTAATATAACAGATTGAAGACTCATAAAAAGATTTGTTTCCACTGTGATCACAACTTAGTATTTGTAGCAGATCTACGTGGACAGACCACCTGTCTTGCAAAACCATTTCTTTTTCGGAGAATCAGAGGAAATGAATGGGGGTAGGGGGCGGGGCCTAAGACAGGCTCAGCTGTATAGTACAAGACCTCTCTGAGTACCGTGTGAGTTTAGAACATCAGAACTTTGCGTTTTGGCGAATTCAATCCCACTTTTGTCAGACAACAGCAGCGGCTCCATTTCACTCTATATTAACTTGACATGCCTTCATAATATTACTGCCACAGGAAAATGGCAAGTCTAATTTATAGGAAAGTATTATCACAACAGCCAAGTCGGTGAACCATGACACACGGAGGTCAAAGACAGGTGGCACGGCCATCAGAGAGTCCCTATCAGGCCAAATCTTCTGTCAGTATAACATAACGCCTGGCCTGCCAAAAGTTCTGAATATCATAATATCGGATATTCACTCTTCCGGCTCTTCATAGTGGGTTTCACATCATATTATATATCACCAATATCACACGGACCTATGGGAAATCAGATGCATTAGATCTAACAAGAAAGCAATATTATCTGCCAGAATTCGGAAAATCATTTTCTGATGCTAGCATCTACATGCAGAAACAAAATTTGGAAACAAGTTGGATGAAAATAATCTGTTTAGTTTGGAAACTTGGAAAGTAAAACAGTTCACAAATTGAACTTTTGCATGGAATTATTCCACTGATGATGTCATAATGTTCGTATTTCATAAGAAGACGAGTAGCGTAGATGAATATGGAATTCAAGCTTATGTCAGACTTAAAAACCTAATACATTACCATGTGTTAGATTAATTAATAGAAATATTGAATTTTAATGGTATTTACCTTTCCTGTCTGTTAGTTAGGGTCTATCAAGAAATACATTGACCTCATCATAAGGTAACATGGAAAAAATAAATCTGGAAAAATTCAAGTTTTGTTTTTTCTTGTCTGAATACATGAAGAATGAGCTTTGAGGGTGCATTATCAAATACATTGATCTCATCCTAAGACAATCAATGTAAAAATTAATTTTGATAGCATTACACTTTTGATTTTTCTTCTCAGAATTGAAGAATGACTTTTTTTGGCTGCGATTTTGTTGTAGGAAAGACAATAACTAGAAATGAAAATTTTTAAGATTTGAACAATCTCAAGCAGTGTAAAATGTAACGTCTCCAGGAAATCTCTTATTTCAGAAAAAGTCAAAATTGTGACGTTTTTAGACATTAATGACCTAGAAGTTTATAATTATGTTGTCATAGAGACGGCTAACGACCTTCATTCCACTCTTTCTTTCCAGAGTGAGGCACTTTGATTTATCAGTGTCGTAAACCCTCACCAGCTAGTAGGCCCTATCTCAAAGTAGGACATTTTGACATTGGTATAACTCTTATTTACCACTAAAACACGGTTTCTCACAAAAAACATGTTGCTGAAGACTGGTATATATGCCAGACTAAAGTTTCATTGCTTCACAAAAACTGATGTTGTGTCAGGCAAAAGGTATTTACATCTTTTTTCTTCCTAAAATTTTATGACATCTCATTCGAAACAATAAGGAAAGCTGTGAAAAGCCTACATACTCTGTCACACATAATCTTCAGTTGAAGAATGAGTAAAGTATTCATAAAAAAATCTTTTTATTGAGAGAAAGAAACGAAATAGTAATGAAAACAACTGCCTGCACAAAATATGTGTTTGAAATTGTTACATGATTCAATTTTTATTTTTATTTTTATTTAGAATTTATGTCCTATTTTAATGTATGATGTATAACATACACTTGATATGAAATGAAATGTTTTTATTTTGTTCCAGAGAGAAATGATAAGAACATAGTTTCTGGCGATCCAGGTCTCTAAAACTCTCATAGCAACAGATAACGAAGTGTGTGTTTGTTTTTTTAAGGGTTACTAATGGATTAATTTCTAACTGTATTGTCAACAGCAATCGGAATGTACTATTAGTGATGGCTATCATTGACCTGGATATTTATAGAGGATACTAAGCACTGTGATGAGGAGACACTGGGAATAAACGATACCCATTCATCATTCTGACACACTCGACCACAATTTAATTATTTTGGATTGAGTAACCTTAGCCCTTTTCAGGAAGTTGAGCTGCCACATTGAAGCACTTGGTATCTTTACATCTAGTTTATAGCAATCCTGCTTCAGTGGCTGTCCTTGGCATGGTATCGGCTCCATTGTGGTGGAATAAAGAGGAGGAGGGTTGACTGAGGTCAGAAAATATCTACATCTCTATAATCACCAACAGCAAAAACCTGCGGACCACACAATGGTGTAATTCTTCAGCTTCTTTAAAGAGCATGTTTGAACATACAAAGAAGCTTTTCATTTTTCATGTGAATACAAAAACAGCACCCACAGTGGCAGCATGGCTATGAATCAGAATGTTCTGCTTCAGACCAAAATGTCTAATGTCTGGTACATTGGGTATGTCCTTGATGAAGAGACTGCAGTCCACCAAGCTATATAAATAAGTACCAGATACCTGGGAAGTAAATCTAGCAGTGATGGATCAATAGATTCTCACACACAGGAATTCTCTGGGGACACAACTTTATCTGTTTTGAATAACATGGAAATTCACTTGAAATTTAAGGATTCCTGTACCACAGCCAAAAACCGAAACCTGCATTTAAAACTGCTTTCCTGGCATGGCTATAGTTTTAATAAATAATTTCTGAAAAGAAGCCCACACCTTGCAGAATTTTCTACTTATGAAATAAACTATAGTGTTTGGTATTATCCAACACGAGAGAAAAAATTGCAACATGGTCAAATGGTCCTGAAAAAGCCCAATGTAGGGGCGAAACCGGTCGGCACTTCTAATAAACTACAAGAACTACATGCCCCTTTGCCTGTTGTGATTGAATCTATGACTATGTAATCTATTTAACTCAATCAACAGATTATTCCACCAATTGAAGAAGCCACGGCTTTGGCTCTACCCTAAACCTTAGTCCAGTCAGACTGTGATTCGATCAAACACTGGACCTACAAACTCATAACAGTCTCTCTAACCAACTGACTGACCTGATCACTGTTGGGTACATGGCCAATCCCGCTATATTTATAATCAAATAGAACTCAAAAGGAGATAAGTCAAGATCAGAAAAACTACAGTGGGATTCTCAAGTGTTTCACCAGCGGTGGGACAGGGATCCTTAAATTATATTTAAACACATATTTTGATTCCAAAGTTGTAAAAATGAAAAACAAAATGTGTTTTCTAGAACTCATGTATGTTTCAAGTTTGAAAAGTGAAGTTTATATGTAACAAAAATATTTAAAAAATTCCTTTTTTCAATTTCAGATTTATTCACATTTTTCAACAGATATGAATGTTTTCGAGTAATTTGTCTGGCAGAGACAAACAGAAAACACTTATAAAGCCGATTTTAAAACAGAATATCAACATTTCGAACAATTTTTTTAAATTATAAAACAGAATACATGTATTTACATTTACGAAAATATCACAAGTGTAAACGATATTTTTACGTGTCTGTCTAGCTACTAACGGTGTTTAAATGAATGAGCCCTATAATGCAGTCCAATCATGTAACACGAGTTTCAATGTGTGCGACAAATTCATTTATTTTAATTTCTTTTAAATCACATCGTTTAAGATAAAAAATGACTTCCTTTCATAAATCGCTAGCTGTACACCATCAAGTACAGTGAGAAAACTATTGTGACCTACATCATCAATGTACCATTAAAATACAACCGCTTATTTTCTCAGCATTTTTTGAATTTCATCAGAAAATTAATGAACCAAGAAAATATTAGTGGGTGCATTTTCCCATGAATAATTGTATGGGGTCTATCCTTGAGTAAGAATCTCTGACAATTTGTTATTTAAAATTGAAAAAACACTTTATCTTTTAAATATTTGACTTTAACTTTAATACAACAAAATCTAGCTGCTTATTGATGCAAGTAGGTAGACCCAATTTTTGTTCAGCTCAGTCAGTAGAGCACTGGACCAAATAGCCGTCATTCCAGGTTCGACTCCTATCGGAGGCATTCCAAAACAGAAATATCTTTAAGAATGATTAATTGCAGAGTGTTCAAGCACTTGTTGTAATTATAAAGACATTGTTGTTCGGTATGAAGGTACGCATTTACCTGTATGTGAACAGCACTTACTGTTCAAAAGGGAAATAACTCTTGTACATTTTAATATTTATTTCACCATCTTTAAGTTAGAGGGAAGTTTTATGTAAATATGTGATAATGTTGTTATTGTTATGACAGCAAGAAATCAGAAATTCTTTATGAGAGATGTCATGTATAGGAAACAAACGTAACACTGGATTTGGTGTTGTGATGTAACATGACTGGCGTAAACATCGGAAGCTTCCAGGTCCGTCACGATAAGGGAGACACATTTACACTACAGTAGGGAAGCTAACATGTTGCCATCATATCTATAACTAAGTTAATATTTGTATGGAGAGCCCTAACCATGAATACTACTGTCACTGCTGTCACATGGATATATTGATGGTCATGTGTTTTCCACAGTATTTTGGGAATGACCACCTCCCTTAGGTTAAGAAAAATAACTCTGTATTTACCAGTAGTTAATAGGCACCAACAAAACTTCTTTCTTTTCTATCCTCAAAACAATTATCAAAATTGAACAAAGGGCTATAACTCTGTATATACCAGTAGTTAATTTGCACCAGACACATTTTTTCTAGATGACAACTTCATCTTTCCAAAAGTTACTTACATACACATTTTGGTAATTGTAGATGACAGAGCATTTGAGATAATAGTCTTTGACAAAGTGGCATAGGGTAAACAAAGAGCTCGACATACTGAAGTACTTGACCCAACATCAGTATGCAACAATCCACCATCCCAAGACGAACTCACATACAAAATTTGGTGAGTGAGTATAAATAACCAATACAATTATAACTCAGCATATATTTGGGTACAAGATATGATATGAGATATTTTGCAAACCCAAGAGGTATTCGCCTACAAAATTTGGCAATGTATGAAATATGCTCTGGACAATGTGACAAATGGACAGACTGGGGTACAGATGGAAAATAAACCAACGGTCCCTTTTTTAAGTAGTTAAATATAGGTGTGCCCTGATCATGTATATACATATTATATTGATATGTATACAGTACCACTATAGGTATACAAACATTAAACATGCCCTGATCATGTATATCACAGTACATGACCTTTCCTTTTTCTCAGTTAACTCCATGGTGAGCCTTGATCATGATAATGGACCACAACGCCTACCCCTCCCTCAATCTGTTCCATTGAAACATTCCCTACCCCCTGCACCTGCAAGTAAAAAAATCCCCAGGCATCACATAAAAACCATCTTTCCACATCATTCTTGTAAACTTTTGAAGGCTTACAGTCAAAACTGGTGTAAGAATGAGAACGTATGGCCAATGTTGTTTAATGGATCCAGGCCTAGGGTTCCCATCGCTCGAAGCAACCAAAAAAAAACCCACGATAAACATCAGCTGGAAATCAGAATTGAAAAGCAGAGATGATAGGGATTGTTCATGTGTGGGTACTAGTTTGTCCAGGAGTATATCATAGCCGGCCTTACTACAGACCATTAATATTAGCCAGTTAGACAGTCACATCTCAAAACATGTCTATCTTCGTGCTCCGACAATCCCCACTACCTTCTGATGGTTATTTTTCTTAATCTCCTGAACTAAGTCAGAATTCATCAGTGTACCGAACTTATCTAGGTTTGGGTTCGGTCTCACCATGCTTCCTCTGATAGCAATCTAGCACTCTAGCTGACAAACAGCAAGATTAAGGGGAGGTTACTCCGTCTCATAAAAACACATATTTCTGTAAGTTTTGACTTCATTTTTGATATTTTTATATTTATGCGTTATGTTGTCTAAAAAGTCCAAAATAGATGGATCATAACCATATCTTTTGAACATCAATGACAGGTTTCATTTTTTTGTTCTCTTTTTTTTAAATGAATAATGTCATTTTTGTAAAAAAGGAAAACTTTTTTTTCTTTACGTCAGATCGAGGTTGAAGGTGGAACACAACCCAGGTAACACAATTAACCTAGGGTTGTGATACAAATTACTCAACAATTAAACTTGACAAATGAAATTATCCAGCACTTCTATTAAAAAGAACACTTGTAGTTTGTATAGCAGAATTACGACAGGAGATAAAGCATTCCTTTGCCGATAAACATCAACACAAACTGCACCATGTACATTTGTGACAGAAAAGTTAGTTTCAGGTCGTTACAGCCAGGAGTATTTGCATTAGTTGTCCTGTAAATGGCTTTCAACTCCCGCTGTAAAATATATTTATAGCTATGTGTGGGAATATATTTATAGCTATGTGTGGAGGCCCGAAACGTAAACATTTACATGTTATCGGTATGTTACACTGGCATCCCGACAAATTCAAAATTAGATGGAGGGGGATCTTTCCCTAGACAGAGGGGGATCACTTTAAAGATGGAGGGGGATCTCTCCCTAGACAGAGGGGGATCTCTCCCGAGACAGAGGGGGATCACTTTAAACATGAAGGGGGATCTCTCCCGAGACAGAGGGGGGTCACTTTAAAGATGGAGGGGGATCTCTCCCGAGACAGA
>JAUMHH010151005.1:0-19417 GCA_032359455.1 Chlamys rubida | reverse complement strand
TGAGATAGGGATAGGGAACGGAATAGGGCACAAGTCAAGAAAGAATCTTCCTTCGTCAGTAATTGGGTTTCTATGCTTCATATAAACGATGTTCATATATTCGATATAGTTTTATGACGAATGGTAATAAAAATGTAACTTCAGATACTTTTGTTCTGAGCGTATTCTGTTTTAACTTCGCTAATGTCGCCTGCTTGTCGGGAAAGTTGTCTCCCCTGATATCGTTTCGCGCATAGATCATGATCAATAGAGTATATGTACGCTAAATTAGGATTTTATTCACGATAACAAAATCTGGAATAAAAATATCCGACGCTGAAATGCATTTTTTAATATTAATAATTCTCTATGATAGGAGTCAGTAAATATATTGAATTTTCTTTCATGTTCGTTTCGTTTGATGCGGTTCTAGTTAGCAATATTAATCAACTTAAGTTGAAGCCAATCAAATTATGTTACGGATTCGTTGTGATCTTTACAATATCACGTTTCTGAGACCTCACTCTCCTAACCCTGGTACAGATATGCACGATGCACAGCTAATGCCAAAGGATCACATTGTTTACACAACCCAACTACTAAGTGAACTTGACAGAGTATACTCTATACCTTTCAGCTAGTTGTTACCTTTTCTGAAAAACACATTGAGTCAGATGTAAAAAGCGACTATTGCGTCTAACATTTGTTCGTTCAGCAGTAGCAAACAGCGACCAGGACACCTGTGTTGTATACTTAACGAGTCCTCCTACCTTTACATAGCGTAATTGTTTATTTACACGTATTTAACACTAGTTAAAACAATTTCCAACAAACACTGTAATACAACGGGTGTTTATTGATTCGTTCCGTCTGTTTTCACCACTACATTTTCTGCTGTGATGTGGTTACCACATCGTTTGGTCGGCTGAAGTAAAAGCTTCTGTTCGAACTTTGAAAACATGGTCGATGTTTTAGTCTGCAGAGTTGACCCCTGACCGGCCATATTTTGTTTACAAACAATCACATGTTTTGTACATGTTGGCACGAGGACGGTTTTACCAGACACACACATTAGTGTACAGCAAAGTAAACGCTGAAGCATGGCCTACCACAAAACACTCAGAAAACCAGGTTAAAATATTCTTATAATGGCTGATTCACCGATTACAGTTATTGTGTAAATACATATTAATAATGATGCTTAATAACCTTGGTATTTTCAAGAAGGAGTTGTTTAAAACATATCGGTAAATAACAATCTTAAGTTTTCAAAGGAGAACAGTAACTTTTTACAAGTGGATAACATCAGGATGATGTCTTTAACCTCTGATCACAGTGAGATTACTAGTCTAGATTCTACCTTTATTTGGAATCATATTGAAGACGTTGGCATGTTTTATATGTCTATATTGCTTTTAATGTCCTTAAAGGGAAATAACAAATAAAAGTGTATACGATTAGAATCGGATCATACTTATTTAAAGTGATTGTGTCTGTCCTTTGCCATGAACGTATGCAATTATCTTTTTAAACCAGTAACAAGTTTAAATAACAATTTTGCGTAATCCGAATGAAATAACAAGGCACCACCCTTTGACAAATCTGGAGAAGGACGAAGATAACCATTGGAGAGGAGATGGTGATGGGAGAGGATCAAATATAAAATCTATGGTTAAGCACAGGAAAGCTGAGATGTCTTCCCGACACACGAGCTTTGGCACCAACAGAAGTACAGGTAAGTACAAACGCATCAAACACTTCACATTGTTATCTGCTGGTGTTATAGTGTCGAATGCAGATCTTGCTAAGGCGTCGTTGTCGCTACGCAGTACGATTCATAGTGTCCCTGGTAAGGTAGATGTATATGGTAACGTAAATCACACAGTAAACAACATAACTATTCGATCAGTAGTCCCGTAAGTAACGATAAAGCAGCACCGCTGGCTATGCTGAAAACATTAGATTATGAATATTTGTTGCACAGCATTGTTCTACGATGGCCGATATGGGCCAGCAGAAACGTTTCATGACTTTATATAAATCTGCCCGGCCGTTTTCTCAGAGAAAAATATGTCCGGATTATCAGGAATGAACAAGGAATCCACGTAACCCCGCGTCGTTGGAGCGATTACGTCGTATATACTTTTCATCCATTTCTTAATTCTGACATTGGTGGTGTATACGTGTTGTCATTAACACTTCGTCTGGCTCAGCAAGGGAGATAATCGTTATTTATCTGCTCATAGTATATGTCACTCTTTTAATATTTCAATCTATGTTGACTATTGCCTTGCACTCTAATTTTATTCGGGCGGCCTGAATTTTGCAGGGTATCCAAAAAGTCCTACTTTTCACAAGAACGCTTCTTTGTATCTTTAAATCTGTCCACGTAATTTTACGCAAAACATAACCAAACGAGGTTGAGCGTGTATTTGTGTGCGTCTGTATTTAATACAGTTAAATTGTAGGTAACATCTGCAATGTTTTAAAAAAAAAAAAAAAAAAAATCTAATACAATAAGCCAGTCAATCTACGGTTTAACATAAACTGCATGTACTTGCAATATAGTTCTGTTTAACGCATGCTGAACCAAACTCAAACTTTGGGGAAATGTTTTTTTCACACTTTTTCAGATCCAGAAAATAATGAAAACCACAATCTGACTAAGTGTAATATCTACCTGTTGTGTCATATTGCGTTTAAGAAATTAAAAGTATGGCAAGACCAAGCAAATACAATATCAGTCTGCCAAAAAGATGCAGAAATATGTATATCGTTCAAACTAGACACATACAATGCAAATGTAGCCCTAAATTAGCCTTGCTGACCATGTTTGAAGATTGAGATATTGTGTGTTAAAGCAACACCAATCATACATGAAATTGTATACAGAAAATTGTACCATATTTCAATTGCTTAGAAGCCATTTGTAAGGTTAAGTATTTTTGCAATGCGATTATTCCGATGCATTTTTTGGAGAATCTATATGGTGCTTTAGTTAGTATTTTCAAGTCATGATACGTAGTCATGTATCAGTATTACGTACCACGTATCAATACAATAAAATGAAGGCAGATTTATATCAAGTCATGATCAATTCTGCCAGCCCATATCGGCCATCGTATTGTTCATTGTAATTTAACAATTTTCTCTACGTATTGTCAATTTTATTTCATGATACAAAACTCGCTTATACAGAATACGATTTCCTAAACAAGAACCGTAATATATATATATCCGTCTGACGTCACCAAGCGTGATCTAGCCTCTTAGGAGTGGCAGTAGATCGAACCCAAACGGAACATGACTTTCAAGTTTCGATTGTTATCAACGTCATCACTTTACTAAAAATAGTACAAAAATTTAAACGAATGCATCATAAGGTGAATGCTCTTTCATTCTCGTTATAATAAATAAAACAAATGTAATCTTTTACTGTAATCTACCTCTGGGTAACAACGAGTATGGGAAATTTAAAGTTTGAAAATACTAAAGCACCATATAGATTCTCCAAAAACTGCATCGGAATAATCGCATTGCAAAAATACTTAACCTTACAAATGGCTTTAAAGCAATTGAAATATGGTACAATTATCTGTATATAATTTCATGTATGATTGGTGTTGCTTTTACACACGCAATATCTCAGTCTTCAAACATGGCCAGCATGGGTGATTTAGGGCTACATTTGCATTGTATGTGTCTAGTTTGAACCATATACATATTTCTGCATCTTTTTGGCAGACTGATATTATATTTGCTTGGTCTTGCAATACTTTTAATATCTTAAACGCAATATGACACAACAGGTAGATATTACTTTCTGGATCTGAAAAAGTGTGAAAAAAACATTTCCCCAAAGTTTGAGTTTTGTTCAGCATGCGTTAAACAGAATTATATTTCAAGTACATGTAGTTTATGTTAAACCGTAGATTGACTGGCTTAATATATTAGAGAAAAAAATCTTTTGAAAAACATTGCAGATGTTACCTAAAATTCAACTGTATTGGATACAGACGCAAACAAATACACGCTCAACCTCGTTTGGTTATGTTTTGCGTAAAATTACGTGGACACATTTAAAGATACAAAGAAGCGTTCTTGTGAAAAGTAGGACTTTTTGGATACCCTGCAAAATCCAGGCCGCCCGAATAAAGTTAGAGTGCAAGGCAATTGTCAACATAGATTGAAATATTAAAAGAGTGACATATCATATCAGCAGATAAATAACGAGTATCTCCCTTGCTGAGCCAGACGAAGTGTTAATGACAACACGTATACACCACCAAACTCAGAATTAAGAAATGGATGAAAATTATATACGACGTAATCGCTCCACTCCGCGGGGTTACGTGGACTCCATGTTCATTCCTGATAATCAAACGTTTATTTATATGTTATTTAGACGTTATCATATCAGACCGGTAATTACAGAAGACATGAGCTATGACTGTTTTAGAAGTGTACGATGTTACCTCGGACATTCCATCAATAACGTTAAAGTACGCTAAGATGTTTGACATATATCGTCGGTAGATTGGTCGGCGGGAAATCGGGCCGGATGTGTTGGGCAGCGAGACGGAGCCACATCACCAGGTGGCGCTGTGATTCGGTCTGGGCCACAGCGGTTTATGCTGTCTCACATCAAAGGGGTACACCATCAGGGGAATGTCCTCGTATGAACTAGAACTTAGTACCCAAAACGTACACGTTGAATGAAAAGTACTATAACATGCGCCAATGATCTACGCGTTGGTCATTATATTTCTATATACACTGTGTAATGAGATTTTGATGACAGCTTTGTTTTGTTTTGTTTAAGGATTAACATCCTCGCCAAATCTAACGTCCTATAGTCTTCCTAGGGAGACTAGGCCGAACAGAGAAGGTAAAGGTAACACGTGTTCCTATGGGGCAGCATGTCATTTTTTACAAAAGAAAATATATACATGTACAGCTCATATACTGCCCAGACATGTTACAGCCATACGTGGACTGTCTGGAGATAGGCCCCCAAACTCCACCCACAACACATACATGTACATAGTTTCCTTTCATACAGCTTCATACAACCTACATCTGTAACAATCCTCACAATCCACAATCTTTCTGTCTCCTTTTGTTTTATAGATTCGACTAGAATTGACAACACTGTAATAACTACTTTTTTTGTATTCAAATTGTATATATCATCTAAATTAATGACGTAAGAATGATAATCAATGACAACCAGCTGAACTTTCATCCTAAAGTATATCAAACACGCATACATACCTGTATATAAAGGCATACTGTGAATAAGTTGTAGCACTAAGTATGTTTTATTTCAATCTATGAACCTATGTATTATTTTTTGTACTTTCTACGAAGTTCAACGCTTTCTCTCGTATGTACTACTCGTGCTTTATCGAGCCCCTTATTATAAACGCCATTATTTACAAGTTGATCAGGTTTGATTTCTCCATTGTCCCAATAACAGAGACACGGGACCTTGATCCTGCCGGGGCCCACATTAGTCGCCTCATACGAAATCGTGCTTTTGGATACTACAGGCGTACTAATCAGTTCATAGAACCCGAAGGGAAATTCCTTTTTTTTATATACATAATGTATAATGTGTAACAACAAATACCACAAACAAATGAGAGCCTATGAACGCATCGAGGCATTGTCAAGAATGATTAAGTCCGACAAATCGTATTTCCATTGTGAAATAAAATCATATGACATGGTTGAATATTCTGGCAACGGAAAACCCAAAGGAGAAATCATCGAAAGAAAAGAAAAGAGTATAATAATAACAATGACAACATCATCAAAAACTCTCTGATTCCCAGAGAAACTCACATTAGTCGCCTCAGAATATAAACTGTTTATCCCATAGGTCCCGTATATCATCCAAAACCATTCCGTTTATACAGGAAAATCAGTTAACGTGAAACCACTTCACTGCGGATTCGAAACCACTACTGTAAGATAATCAATTTAACAGGTTTTCTTTGTTAGGTTCTTATTATAAGGATCCCTGTCCCACCGCACGGTTTCATTCCTATATACAGTTACCTCCCCTTAAATTCGTGTTTTTATATAACTGTAATCCAGGGTTCCAATCCCAGACTAATCCCGCTACATTTTTTTCAATCGGAACACTGTTTATTAATTTTATGCCAAGTTCAACCCTTTTTTCATAAAAGTGTCGCAAACTATGGAATTCTTGTCATATAAGATTTATCAAAGATAATATCATGCTGGCAAAATCGGTTTCCAGTACATAGTTGCAGTTTTTGAAAGTGGTACGGGGATCCTTAAAACTTCTTTGTAATTTGTCCCTTACTTCAGACGCCCCCTTAAGATATTCGTGTGAGATTATGGGGGATTTAGATTTATGTAAAATGCACGTGCTGTTTGTTTAATGGCATTGTATTGTAAAAGAAGAAAATAATTCATTACATGTGAAATTAATGTTAGACATTTTAATTATCTTAAAATACTATAAAACCAAACCATATGTTCTTTTCTATACATCCAATTTCCTTTGTCGGCATACATCAAAGGATTGATATACCTGTTGATTGTTGTAGATGCTTGTTTTAATGACATACATTTTAACCCTACTTCAAACTCATCAATCCGTCTTTATTCAATTTTCATTTTAAATGTTTATATGCAAAAAAATGAAAGAAAGTTACTTTAATGAGACGGGTTTACGATTAGAACATGCGATTGCTTACAACACCATCAAGGTCGAACTTCTCACGGCAATAGCGTGACGTCACATTAGGTAATTTAAATATAACCAGAAACGGGCTTAACACATGCAGCTAGCACATAGAAGCAAAACGTTTTACAAATGTGATCCGTTTGTGAGTTTATACAAACTATGAATATTTGTCAATTTTTCCCTCATAAAAAAACCACTCGCTCACTCATCAAAAAACGCTCGCTCACTCGTCAAAAAACACTCGCTCACTCATCAAAAACACTAATGTATCAACAGTAGTTAGATTTCAATTCAACAGTTTATGAAATGAACCTCGAATACCTGGTATATGTATCAATGTATGTGAAGGTAGTACATTGCATGTATATATGTGTTTTGTTGTCTCCCTTTGATGTAGGTCGACAATAGTTTTGTAATTTATTGTAAAACTGTTCGGTGGCTGAGAGCACTGTAAGGTGACCCTTCTGTTAAATCTAACTCTACCAGCATGTGTTTTAGGATAATTTACCACTCCTGTATGGTTTAGACAGAGAGATCTCAAACCGAGAGTAAAACATTTACAGTTTAGCAGAAGGCTTTGTCGAGCGTTAAACTTCAGAAATATTATTCCTTGGGTTGAGGTTTCCTATTCATAAAATAATATGTTTTCACTCACTTTTCTACCGTAAAATACTTCAATTTGTAATGATGAACCAAATTCACAATTTTAACCACATTATAGAAAATACTTATGGGGACGACCTCTACCACTCTACTCATTTGTAATTTGTTTAATTTCAAAATGTCTCAAGAATAAATTCCTACCAATTTAGTATCCTCATGTTTAAATGAAATCCGTCACTATTGACTCTTTAATGACTCTGGAATTCCTCCACCGAATGTGAAGGATAGAAATAATGATACATTGAACGTGTACCATTCACTCTACCAGATTTAGTCGATATTTCAAAACACACCAAGAAGAAAAACAGTCAATGCTGATTAAATCAGCAACCAAATGCTTAAAACGTCAGCCAGTAAATTACTTTGTATGTAACACCATTCATAAGTACTTAGACAATAGAATATGATCAATGGGGAAACGTGACAAACACGGCCCTTGTGATGACAGACTTATTTCTCTCCGAGGAACTGTTTGTAAAGTCTTTGAAAGAGTTGTTACCAAATATGTACATAATTACTTATGATAATTACCTAAAAAGTACCAATCTGGTCTTTAAATTTCAGCTAAATCATTTTTACTGTGCAGTAATTCATAGCAATGATAAATAGCATCCTGTCTAGTCTGTTGAAACCAAATGCATTTGACCGAGTTTGTGCATACAGAGTTAATACAAAAAATGGAAACTTAGAGATTTTCTGACAATTTGTTAATATGGTTTAAGGATTATATGTACATCACCAGCAATAAACCTACATTCAAAACAGCAGTTCAAATGAAAATCACTTATACTGGTGGTCCCCAATGAATGATCTGTACTTTGCCCATTATTCCTTTTGTTCATAAACAACATCAGTTAATCTTGCAAAACTCGCATGTTTGCTGATGTCACATCAATTTCTTATTCTCATAATTCATCTAATAAAATGTCCATAAATGACGATTTTTGTAAAATCAAAATTTGGGCTGGGGAATACAATGTAGCATGTGGCTGTTTTTTCCCACACTTTACATGTGCTTTCCCGTTTTTGCTAGGGAAAAGATAAACCTGTCTTAAACCTGCCTTAAACTACATATGAAAAGACAGCTCAAACACGCCATTATTCTGAAAACGTCAAACCACTGCATTGTCACTTAATACAGCGTAACAATGTTAGCATTATTAATTTTGTGACGCATTCCATGCTCCCTTAAGGAAGTCATGATGACTGTGATTCGCCATTACAACATATTGCTACGGCAAGAATGTATGGTACATGTAGAAAAATATCAATCGCTCTTGTGTGATGCAGACGAGGAAATCTGCTACTTAATCACCAACAGTGATATATTATTCTCCTATACTTTTCTCCCAAAGGTGCTTCTGGGTTTTTTGCTAGGGAAAAGATGAATATGTCTTGTCATGACAGCTCGAACGCGCCTTTATTCTGATAATGTCAACACTTCATAACAGCAGTGCAGCATCAGTTAATGCAGCGTGACCATATCACAACAGGAGTGCGTCATCAAATCAGTCATCCATGTAATGCGCCATCGGTGACTCATTATTCTATCACAACTGTGTGGTAAGGAGAGAATCGGAAATAACAACCTTTAGTATAAGATTTTTGAGGTTCAAACTTAACGTCATGTTAAACAAGAACAAACTGTCCTCGGGTTGATATTCCTTTGTTTATACCAAACAGAGTGATATATTCTATTTGTTTTGTCCGCAGCTAAAATGTCAATACACCTGTGAAACGTTTGAGAATTCAGAAATGGGGTATTGCCGAGCAAGCTTAAGGCGCTAGGACATTAAATGTAGTTAGAAGTAGAAAGAAAGATAAAGATCCCAAATGCTGCAATGGGTGCAGCAGATTTATTTAGGTCGTCTTGTGTCCCCAAGCAGAGAATTAGTCTACTCTTACGATACATGGAGTGGGAAACAGTAGGTGTATTCTTTTCTCGATCCCCGACCTGCAGGGGAGCTTCAAGATTATACTTGAACTCATGTTCCTAAGAACAAAGTACGCCCACCTTGTGTTGTGAAAAGCACGCTTTATCAAAACTATCGTATACTGAAACTGATAGACTGGAAATTTCATTTGTTCCTCATTCGAATGATGTATTACAAAACAAATTAAGTTACAGAGCAAAAAAGTACCTATGCACGTGGCCGGTTAAAGATAAATCAAATCTGTAATGTGAACTATTCAGACTTGTCTGATATATTTTCCTAAACTTAATTGTTAGTCATCGATATATCCCATAATTATATCTACATGATTGCTTCAGGGGCAGACTTTTGTCTTTTAAAGAAAAATGAAAAACTACACTCAATTATATTTCTTAGCCGAGACAAAACGGAAACACCACAACATGCTGAATCGAATAAAATATCACGGGGGCTACTTTGTGGATGTTAGATCGATTCTGTTCTAACGTCCCTTTAACCTGCAGTGGAAAAATAAATCAATAAAAATTGGAGCATTTCGGGAAAGTGGGGGCATGTGGGGGAGAGAGGGGAGACTGTTTACTTACAGTTATATGTACAGGTCGGATCGACGTCTGAGCCTCGCTGATTTATTGTTGTGTACATCTGACATTGGCAGAAAATGGCGGTAAGTTGTGCAACTAATCAAGCGGCGGTACGTTGAGAAACCAATCAAAGAGCAGTAAAAGTTGTGTAACCAATCAAATGTGGGTGATTATCGCTGTCATCCATCTCATTTCTATTGTGATTAATGTGAGTTTGTACTGATTTATTCCAGATATATCCCAAATCAATTCCCTGTTCACAAAATCGTATTGTCAATCTATATCTAAATACATTATCTTGTACAGAATGAATTAGGGTTTCAACGTGTCAGTTACATGAAGTTTCCCAAAAGCCATGTAGCAACAGTGGTATTTTTTGAAAGGCATGGAAATATTTTTATATGTTAAAGGTGTCATTGAAGGCAACATATGTTTTGAATTTGGTATTTATAGGAAACTCAAGTGATGAGTTGCTTATGAACATTTATAATTAACCTACGTCGATTTATCAATAAATCGAATGTCAAAGTTGTTGCAAGTATTTTTATATTTTCATCAATGGGTACTGCACGAATAGCTTAAGAATGAATGAAGGAACGAATGAAAAAAGACAGAACGCATGAATGAATCCTTATATATTTACATTCTTGATGTTTGTTCTGTATATGAATCTACCAATTGAAAACAATTGCCACTAGACTATGAATACACTATGAATACAACGATTCTCGTGCAACCAGTCAGCTGTTTCACACACAATGACCACTTCATATCACTACACATAGTACTTTTCTAAGAATAGTTATCTTCCCTTTTCTCCGAGTTAACGTAGTTGCGAGAAATAATAATAAACATTACAAAAATCATGAATGGTGCACCGTTGTACTATTATTATTATTAACTTTCTAATTTAAAACTGAAATAATTACTTATAACATTGTCATATTAAATACTGACTTCCAACTCGCAATCGGTTCCTTGTGGTCACGAACGTCCGGCTGGGTAATCCCCATGACATCAACTTGCACATTAAACTCAGAGAACTTTGTAATGACACAGGGCACTTCATTGGTAAACAGTACATTCAACGGCTGTACATTTAACTTCAAATGAGCTCTATGTCTACTGCTGACGGGTGCTCGGCCGACGAGTGCCCTGGATGGTTACTATATAGTGACCGATGATTTGAAATAGTGCGGACATAAACTTTTTAAAATAAATAATATGCGGTGTTTAATGCGAAAAAAATCAAAGAAGATCATCTTTCAAAAATGAATAGCAGTAGCTGATCTTCATATCTTCTGAGGAGCGCTAACGCGCTCCACAAGATATGTAGATCAGCTACTGCTATTCATTGCTGCAATGTGCATGAAAAAAAATCCATTCAATCCCTATATATACAATATAGAAACACAGGTGACGAAGGACGACAATTTGCCGACTCCTGTCCTGTTCGTGCATCGATCTCACGGCCTATACGACACCAAATCGCCTAGCCTAGAAATATCAGCAGCTCCTATCACTACACCAACTCACCTTAAAAAGAAGGTTTCGACGTTGATGTGGCCAACAGCCCGATTAGGTTAGCGACCTTATACTATTACCATGCGCTTTAAATAAGATCAAGATTGAAATGACAGTAAGACGATATATCTCGCATATATATCACACACGGTCAATACATGTTTCAGCAGTACGAAAAATATCAAATCACTAACGAGGTCTTTTCAGTTATAGGATGAATGTGCTAGGGACATGCTCTATAGCTGTCAGATATGCTGCCTTTCGCTTGCACGTAAATCATGTTCGCCACAGAAGATATTGCGTAAACATTTGTTAGTGCAATGTCTCTTTGGTCAGAATCTTTCAAATTTGCATAATCAAACGACTCTATCACGAGGTTTGCTTCTGTTATTAGGGAACCAAAGAACAACAGAAAAACCCTGCCGCAATTTGCACGACCAAGCAAGTGCAAGGTCGGATTCTATATAACGCGTTTTCTGATTCGCCGAAATGAATTACTGCGACGCCTGCAACAGAATCCCAACCATCCCCTTGTGAATAAGAAGAATTTCTAATAATGCAATTTACCATGCATTCAAATGTGATACTTAAGGATTTAAAATATACTGTACTACTGTTTTTTTCGAGTTGCACTGAAGTTCTAAATTTCCATAAACATCACATAAATACTAAGAGAGAGAGAGAGAGAGAGAGAGGGAGAGAGAGAGAGAGTACTTGATAGTTACAGACATAGTACGGAGCTGGCCCCTATGATCTTTCATGCTATTTATGCAGGTCATTCTATTAACGGAAAGGTATACAGTATGGTTATGGGTGTATACATTAACTGTACACATTGAGGTACGGTAAAAGCTGCGAACCCTTGGATTTGAAAGTAGACCAGTTCTATACAACCCAAAGAAACCATGTGCTGCTTGTTAGCTAACAACCCGTCGGGATAGGTGTTAAAAGTATTGACATATCAAAATCAGTCAAATTGCTACATAATACTTAACTGTCCATACGATATTAACATGTACCTATTGTATGTATGCATTGGAGCAAGTAACGTCTGTCAACAATGCTTTAAATCTCTGGAGAAAAAACCCCAGCAAGAACCCAAATTATTTTCAATATGAAAAGGAAAAGAAACAGTTTTATTTTCGTGTTTATAAAGATATTGTTTGTACATATTTTGTTTCTACTTCGGGGTTATTTCATTAAAAGAATGGGGCCGTTATTGAATCAATCTGATAGGCCATAAGTATAATTTTTCTAGGACACACGTTCTTATAATACCGAGTTGTTCCAATATTGGTCTTTGTAGAGCGTTGTGATACTTGTGATTTATCCGGTGTTCACAGCGACATGCTGTTTGAAGGAAAACAATTATTATCCTTAATAGTACACATGTACTGAAAGACGGCATAAATGCATTAATACCAAATTGTAGCCCCGCGATATCTCGCTAGTTACCGTGCTCGTGACGTGATCAGCTTCCGATATGGAAACACTTGGGACTTTATAATGGTTCTATCGTTCTGTTAAACATTCTTCAAAGGGTAATGGGGTATTATTTAATACATTTACTGGTACAAAGCTGAGTGTGTTTGATATGGCGTGTAAAGAAAACCACATGGTCGTGTTTATGTTATACGAATAAGCTCAGTTGCTTCTTAAGTTCAGTTACGATATGACTTTTGACTACGCATGCTACAATTAAGTATCATCGCTGCTCCATTTTTATCATTAGATTGTTTATATTCAAACTATAAACTTCGTCATATCTGATATATTTCTGATTTTTTTTATCGGCTTCCAAGTGGCATGCACAATATGTAGTGAAATAGCATTATCTAAGCGTCAGAAAGACAAAGATGAAAGAAACTCTGCCAATCTATGAAGTGACATAAGCAATGATATGGACTGCTGCAGAGGGATACCAGACCGTTTGTGTTGCCGGTACATGGTGATTTAATTCCATAAATTCCATATACCAGTATGAACTTTAGCAGTATGATAGCATGTGAATCTGATATAAAGAACATCTATGTTACAGAATTAGGTCACACTTCCCACTAATTCCTAATGCCTCTTCTCCATCGTTTTTTCCCGTGCATTCCTTCTCTTTGGGTTATACCATTAATTAAATATAACTGGAAATTGTTATGTATTTTGTATGTACATGTAATGCCATCTTATGATGATTGAAACTCTTATATAAACGGGCTTGATTACGTTGGCTAACTGGGACCTAGAGCATCTCTCCATCGCTTCTCTCTACGCTCTCTCTTCTTTTTCCCTCATCCCTCCCATTTTTCCTTCACTCACTCCCCTCAATTAATGTCTCCCTTTCCAATGAGTTAGAGATTATCTATAGAACCCAAATCGTAAATGTAAATGAAAGTGTATAGTTTGTACACATCACACATACAATCAACAGTCTTTTCAAGACAAGACTATGTGAACACGAATCAGGATTAGGGGAGCTTTGACAACACATTTATGGATATTTGTACTTGTATGCTTAAAATACTAAGTGTGGTAAAAAGAAGAGAATAGTAATTGTATAAAAAACGGATTCGATCTTGACAGTAGTGCTATTTTATAGTTTTCATTCTACAGAAAATCTTTTACAACGCTTCCCCGATAACGTTACCCCGAATTTCTCTGAGCCATTTCCAGTCGGGTTCCGGCATATGATTGCATAAGGTACATATCGGTAGATTTGCGAAGCCCTCAAGAATGAAATTGACTTTCGTAAGGTGGTCACCGTGAAGTGATTTGCTGAGACAATTACAAATTGCAACTGGCAGGACTTAATTAATCTTTACATGAGTGTACTGAGTATCATTGGGCAGATTGTCTGTAGATGTGACATTAAACAAGGCCACCGCGTCCTGTCGTATCTTTAACTTTTGTCTATTGGGAGGATCCTAGAGGTGAATAACATGCTTCAGAGATGCTCTTAATGTGCAGTTTTGAAATATGCTCGTCTCCTTGTTTCAGTAGCGGTTCTAACTTTACTCTTTCAATAAGGATATTTTTCATTTGGAACGGCAGACTTTAACGTTTTGGGATTCAAAATAGCAGTCGTGGCCTCTGATTGTCTGAAACAAAACAACAACAGTTGTATACTCGTGTATCCCGAGTTTAATTAAGCCAACTTTGTTAGTTCTTATGGGAGTGAATGATAGGTGATATAATTAATATGAAATGACTAGCTACCTTTAAAGATTTGAGATTAAGACGGCATGATTTCTGGTTGGCCTAAATACTTTCACCCAAAAGTTGAGTTCTGTTCAGCTGATTCGAATGCCAGATTTTGTGATGCACTATATTTGCGACTACACGAGTAATTTGGGGGCCTCTGAAGAAGTACCTTTTATTTTTATTTTTTTTAATCATGATATTTTTTTTATATATTCCTTTTATACACGATCCCTGTCAACGATCCTTGTTTTTTCTCTAAATTCATACAGTTTAAGTAGATTTTTAAAAGCGGATTAAAACCTCTAAAGACTAGACAATAATCATGCTGTTTACATGTTCTACAATGCTTAGCATCATTGATTTTGTATTATTTTCATTATCCACCCATTGATTAAATGTCGTATTCTTTTGTGAACTCCAATTAATGCTTGAACAGGTACAAATATCCCATCAAAGAGCTCAACAAAACCACCTTAAATAACCTTTTGTGCAGGGATCGTTTCACTGTTCCCGAAGTACCTTTCAATATACATAAAGTTATTTTGTTTCGCAGTGAGCCTAGTGTAATATAATACATATTCATATGTATATACAGTCGGATCCGCTACTAACCATCTCTATACAGCTATGTTCTCTCTCAATAGAGGTCAATTTTGAAGAATGTATCCTCTGGAGATACTCTCTCTGTTAAGGGGCCGTTTAAGTCTCCCTTTGGTGTCAGGACTACAGATTAAACATAATATATTGCCGTATTGAACCATATTTTCTAACAAATACAAGGCTGCGTTATAAAACGAAATAGTTAATTGAGCAAACTTTTAGAGGTTACAAACATTAACTTTCAGAATATCTCAGTGAACTTCAAATACAAAATTGATGGCTAAATATGAATACTGTGTCAATCAAATTCACTAAAACTCGAATACATTAAAGTAGTTCCCGTAACAGTGCCAGTGGCCATCCATGTCAGCCTACCCATCACTTCTCTTCGAGTGTCCAATTCTTACCAGTGAAATTCGTGTTCTGTTACAACGTCTGAATCCCAGGAATTTTTTGATTTGACCTGGTATAACATATTTTCATATAGTTATATACACTAATCCTACCAAGCAATATATTTTTAATTGTGATTTTACACAAGGATCCTTATATCATTATCATGTCTGTTTTTATTATAATCGTGTAAAGATAAATCAATTGTTGTTCAATATTTTGGTAATACAGTTAACAAATATCTTTAAGGTCAAAACAGTTTGTTTCGCTCTATATTTCATGCATTTTAACATTTTCTTATAAAAATATAACGAGAGAAAAAAATCAGACAATTATCTTTCATGGTCCACATTTTCGTTTTAAGTGCATCACAACTGACTTTTCAGGAAAAGACTGTGAAAAATGTAGAAATGCATCAAATAAAGCATATTTACCATCTAACTGTAGACTGAAATCTAGTCACCCAGAATTCTTACACCCGGATAAGTTATGTTGAAAAGACCCCAATTGATATCGGAATATTGAACTTGTACATTAATAACATAGTCAATAATAAAGCATTATTATATAATTAAGGCTAGTGTCTTATAAAAAATAGTTTACAGGACAGGACGTATCAACCTCTTTTCAGACCTAACTATGTGTGTAAAACCAAAGACCTCGTGATCTAAATGAATTGTTTTTTCGCATGTGCCCTTTCGTAACATTAAGTGTTTTAATATAAAGGCTAGACATGTTATAAATAGTATTACACCTTTCATTTACATTGTCTAGAGCATTTATAATTTCACAGAATGTTAAGAAATGTCACAACATCTAGGTCACCACCTAGCTTTCATTTTCTTATTCATTTCATATTACCGGGGAACTTTACTATGATTTTAGTGATTTTAGGCCAATATGCCTCTCCACGATTAAGAAATGAAATATTTAGCTCTGCATTACCTAGGTATATAAATGAACTTAAGATAGTATGTCATTTCGTAGCATTCAGCTCGGTCGCAAAATATATTGATTATTGAGCCTTAAATAACGGCGCATCTTAAATAGATTTGTTGTCTAAAAACAACTCTGAGTATTTACTCATTTTTCGATCTCAGAAACAGATGATTGTATTCTGCTTCGTTGTACGATCAGGTGGGTAAAAAGTCCTCGATCTTATAATTAAAACGGTTACATTTATACAAAATGGTCATTTTGTCACTAAATATCATTTCGAAATTACGTATTTCGAATCATATCAAAACAAGTTCAACCAAGTCTTGTAAGATGTGCCGAATTATACACAGTCTAGTTACGTAATTTTCACGATGGAGTGACTTCCCTTGAAACACGTTTTTATAAATATGCAAATGTATCTGTACCACCACCACGATCACCGAGGTGACGTTAGGTATATATACAAGTTCTATCCTTCCCTATGTTGATAGGTATACAGGTCCGGAGAGTAATCTTTCTAGAGTTTCCTGTGGTGAAACAATTAAAATTTAAACCCCTACTACTACTACAAATCTTGCTTGCTAACCATAACGAAACAAACACTACAACTGAATTCTCACCATTTGACCTGTCGCTTATTTTGTGTCGTATTTTTCTGAACATGTGAAATTAATGAAGGGGCTCATTTTACACAAAAGTAATTTAACATAAACAGGTGAAAACAATGCTATTTATAGCTGTCAGTTACACACCAGTAAATCGATTGTATCACTGCATTTGAACAGTGTGATTTAAAATCGATGTCCTGTGATTGTAGGATTGGCATATACTTACGAATACTCACAGATCAACTCATTTGTCTTGCAATTGATCACGTAAAAACTTAATTATATAATAAAAAATATTCTATCATATATGGTTCTTATCATTAGAATTTGTAATATTTATTAATCATCAGCAAAATTATTCCGTTAACGGTTACCACCTTTCGATGAAATTGTTACCTGGAAACTGAATGTTAAAAAAAAATAAGAACAAATCCATTGCAAAATACCTATTGAGTCGCTGTCAAAACAAATGCGTACTCGCTGATAATTTATTTGGCTCTTTCAGTACATCTTTATAAATTGTGTTGAAATCCTTCAGTAGACTATACATTACCGTTGACAGTTAAGCTATCCTCATGTTATATAACACTATTCAGTTTTGAAGTATATGATGACTTACATAATACATGATGTCGTTAATTTATGCATTTCTCCGTTTCTGGAGTTTAAAAATAGAAAGTTCGAGTTTGAAACTCGATTCTGTTAGGCTATCTCACATGGACATTAAAAAATACTGTATCATTGAACACGTCTATTTTGTAGTGTAGACTTTTACTTAATACATTTTCTTTTACACAGTATGACCCAGTTTGTATTCAGTATTTGGTACCACGACAGTAGGCTTAACACAGATACTTCATTTCTCACGATGTTTTTACACGTTAACAACCAACTTTGTACATGAAATAAAAGCATATGCGATATTTTTCGCAGTGCTTTCCATACATTCATTTGTAAAATGAAACAACGATTTAGTAGTTAAGAAATAAATTGTATATGTTAATCTTAGTTTCCATTAATATTATCGGACGTATCAATAATTAAATAATATAATGCATAAATGGGTAGGTAAACTAAACAGGAGTTATATATCTTGTCAATATGCAAAACAGTTTAAACCCATACTTTGCAGAACGAGCAACTGATTGGTATGAATACGGGTGTAGTACTGTGTATAATATAAGTAGACAGGTCCGGAGAGTCGCCCAAACCGCTCATGTAGCAAATTATTGGCGGAGGCCTATTCACTTAAATCACTCACTGGCGGAGGCCTATTCCCTTATAAATCACTCACCTTAACCCTATAGTGGGCGACTCAACATTTGACTTGTCTTATTTTTTTCAATTCTTTCTTTCTTCCGTTAGATAATAACAATTTCAAGACAATAACACATCCGAGTTAATTTAGTAAGGATTCTTACTTTAAAGATTGTATTATCATATTATTAGTGATCATCGTTAGAAGTTTGTACAATAATTGACACTTTATTAAAGTCTGAATAGGAAATAGTAGGATAGAAAGGAAAGAGTTGGATAGAAAAAGTAGGATAAAAAGGAAAAAGTAGGATAGAAAGGAAATAGTAGGATAGAAAGGAAAGAGTTGGATAGAAAAAGTAGGATAAAAAGGAAAAAAGTAGGGTTGAAAGGAAATCGTAGGATAGAAAGGAAAGACTAGGATAGAAAGGAAAGACTAGGATGGAAAGGAAAGAGTAGAATAGAAAGGAAAGAAGAGGATAGAAAGGAAAGAGTCGATAAAAAGGAAAGACTAGGATAGAATAGAAAGAGTAGGATAGAAAGGAAAGACTAGGATAGAATAGAAAGAGTAGGATAGAAAGGAGAAAGAGTAGGATAGGAAGGCAGGATTAGGATAAAAAGTAAAGAGCAAGATAGAAAAGACACAGTAGAATAGAAAAGATAGATCCAGAGTGTTAAAACGGGGGAGGAGATCATTTTCTCTTTCTTTGACGTCCTATTTGTAGAAGAAAACACCGAAGAAAACATTTGATTCTGCAGGAAGGCAGATAAACCGCCTTTTATGACATGCAGAATGAAACAACAGCCCTGATGGATGTCATTGGGAGAAACACACAAGTTGCAGTGTATAATTCTGACACATATTTCTGGAAAAATCTAGTGTTAGATAAATATGATCTTGATATTGGCGCTTCAAATAGTCTATTGTGACGGAACTGTTCATTCGCAGTGTAATTATATTTATTATATAACACGGGGCATACGCCGTGCTATAACACTGTGCTATAAAAATGATATTGTACACGTTCA
>JAUMHH010150994.1:0-19419 GCA_032359455.1 Chlamys rubida | reverse complement strand
TCAACAGCTGCAAGTTTAGATCTCAGTGTGGATAATTCGGATTCCTGTGACGTAACTTTCGACTGTAGACTGGTTACTTGGTTTTTAGTAACCTCATAATCCTGCAGTTGTATCTGTATCTGATGTAGTTCCTGATGAAGATAGTTAGGATCATTTAACAATATTCGTTTTTCTTTTAAATGCTCTGTCGCTTTGACACTGATTAGCCCGAGAACGACTAACATGCATAACAAAAATGGTTTGGCCATCTTGAGCAATGCTTTTCGAACTACTCTTATCTGACAAGTTAGTGGGCGAACAGTGTGCTTAATTCTTCCTGATAAAACCAGATGTCGTGAAACATAACCACACTCGCTTCCACTCTATGTGAATGAAAACTTTCTTATCAGACATAAATGGTGTAAAACAAGTATGAGCTTTGAGATATTTGTATTTTGTCAGTCTTGGTTTTATGCAGATTCACGAAAATGACACTTAAATACATTATGAAAAGGTATGGAATTCCATATTTGGTTTGTTTGTGTTTTACGTCATATAAACATCTATGGTCATTTAAGGACGTGCCAGGTTTTGGTGGTGGGGGAAACCGGAGTTACGGAGAAAACCACCGACCTACGGCCAGTGCCAAGCGACTGCCCCACTTAGGACTCGAGCCTGCAACCCAGTGGTGGAGGGCTAGTGGTAGCAGAGTGTCAGACGCCTTAACCACTTGGCAACCGCGGCCCCGGAATTCCATATACACGTACAAATGTTATTAGTGATTATAAACAACTGTTGCAATCGTACTGTGAACTCACTAATTTTCGTAGGGTTTTTAATTTTGTTGATTTCGTTAATATTCATCCACGAATTCATACGTCCACGAAATAATAACAAGTATGATATAAAGCAGTTCTCCGTTTCAGTGTGTACTCCACGAATTCTTGTACCCACGAAATGGTGTTTTGTCGGTAAACAACGAAGTTTGGGACCCACGAAAATATCTAAGTTCACAGTAACTGCAGTTATTTTATTTTAATATAATTATATAAATGTGAAATATATTTTGCATTTGATTGTATGTGATTTTGATGAGTATATACTTCCACTGGCATGCCTTATATCAGGTACATTTAAGAGATAGCGTATACATAAAGAGATAGTACATTTATCGTATGTACTTCATGGACCATTTACCTTTGACCTAGTTTTATCTGTAATATATAACATTTAAATTCGTACGTACTACACTCAATGACGTGACATATATCATAATGTACATGTATACTAACTATAGATGATGTTTTCATATTCAAATTAAGAGGTATAAATAGTAATAACTGATTTCCTGTTTTACTACGGTATAACGTAGTGGTTGTAAATGATGATGATATTTTTTGTAAGACGTCTTTATATATGATTTATGTTAACGTTAAGGAATGTATATTGAAATAAGCATTAAATAAAAGAATATGTTTATCTTGAGAAAATTCGTGTAAGAAAGGGGATTCTAAAGACGGAGCTCTTACAATAAAACTCTTCAAAAAAATATACCTAAAAGGTCACAATAAATACAACTTTTCTGCCGTGTCATCCTATGTTGTCCTAACACTTAATGACCGTTACATTGAATTGATTATAAGTCGCTACTTACTCAGAGCAATATATGTCCAATCATTTAAAATCATTAACATGAAACATAATTTCAAAATTTCTGTCAAATGTCTTTTAAAAAATGCTGCAAAAATCGTTTTACTTATTTTACTCATCATATCATTAAGCTTACAAGGCTTTAAACACGATGATACAGAATGTTAAAGACAGGGCGCTATTTTAAAGCCTGATAAGCTTAACGTAGTCAGGCTTAAACTGTTTTCAAACCCTCGTAATTGACTGATGTAATATCCCATATTTTTAATAGGAATTGCAAAGATTAATTGACTTAACCAGTAGCATTTTTAGCCAGCAAAGAATGCGAAAGCCAGACATCAGTTTAGAAAAAAACAAAAACAGCATTTTCAATTATAAAATTATTATGTATCATATTTTAAAATACATTATACTTATTTTATTAAATCTATATTCCTGAATTCTCTCACAGAGAAATCGTTTTGTCTTTCAAATATTTTCATTGACAACTTTAGTAACTTATTTCTTTTGAAACGACAATCAATGTTAAAAAGCGGTTCTGTTGCGGATTTGTGTCAATTCGTTGTGGTGTCTTTTCGAGAAAAAACACGAGAAATAACATTAACCAATCGCTCCTAAAAGACGAAACAGCGAGAATTAAAAACGACTTAATCTCTATTTTTCGTGGCGAAAAGGCGAGATAAAGAAATCGCACAAATCAGCCACCATACTTTTATGAAGACATAAATTATAATTTGTTGGAATGATGTTTTGTTGTGTAATATTACAGTTAGAGAAGATTGTCACCCCCCAGAATTGTAATATTCTTCTTGAGCCAAAATATGTTGTGTGGCTCTGTCTGTTTGTGGTGTATTAGGGTTTGTTCCACCCTCAGAAGCTGATATTTCCCTTGGTCTTCGTCAACTCGGGTCGACAAATCCTCGTATTAACATTAAAAAAAGTCTATAACTGTTTTGTTATATAAAAATTCACAATTATACCATAAACAGATTGGGCGGGACTACGCAACTGTTTTTGGCATTCGACTTCGGTATTTATCATCTGTTGTGGCATTCGACTTCGGTATTTATCATCTGTTTTGGCATTCGACTTCGGTATTTATCATCTGTTTTGGCATTCGACTTCGGGGATTATCACGTTTTCGGGTCGACAAATCCTCGTATTAACATTAAAAAAGTCTATAGCTGTTTTGTTATATATAATTCACAAGTATACCATAAACAGATTGGGCGGGACTACGCAACTGTTTTTGGCATTTGACTTCGGTATTTATCATCTGTTGTGGCATTCGACTTCGGTATTTATCATCTGTTTTGGCATTCGACTTCAGTATTTATTATCTGTTTTGGCATTCGACTTCGGTATTTATCATCTGTTTTGGCATTCGACTTCGGTATTTATCACGTTTTCGGGTAGACAAATGCTCAAAAAGTTAATAATTGTATGATCGTAAAACTGATATATTATTAAGAATAACGCTGAAGTTTTAGGGTTAATGCGATGTATAAGCCCATATAGACTTGCTGAATAAGTCGTTTCCCCGCTAAATCCTGCTTTCCCACATTTTATGTACTGTCATATGGTATTGTCGAAGTGGAACTTTAATCAACGCTGCTCAAGACTCAGAAACAAGCATCTAAAATCATTTAGATTTACCGATTGATACAACGACCAGTCAGACGTTTGTACTCCTTAGGTCGATGTCACCTGGCAAGTATTATATATTCAGATGGTAACGCAAGCCAAAGACGTGTCATCATTCGGAACTTCCTGTATATTTGTCTAACAATGGGTGTCTTGTGCGAGATGGTCACAATAGAACTACAAGATATGCATGTACAGAGTTTTTGCTCGTCATGTTTTTTTGCTGCTTTAAAAGAGTGTAATAATTTAGTTGGTGGCCTGAAGCAAAATGACTGGCTTGCCATTTTTGAACAAAATCTTACTCAACACCATACATCAATATCTTACAATTTCATTAAATTTCCTTGTAACCTAAGCTGACACTTTCTCGAATAAACTTTTTATTCTAATTAAATCAATATAATTTAGATGATGCTATATTAGCAGATAGCCATGTATTTTTATTTATGCATTAGTCACAACCCAATGCCCTTCCTTTTATATATTCTTTGATATTCTTACCAAGAGGACCGGGATTAGCCTCAGTAAGTACAGTTCATTATTATTACTTTGGCATTTTACCTTAAGTAGAAGTAGAGGTAAATAAAAGGGTACTCCGAGTATGATAGCAAAGAAGGAAGCACCATAACAACTTCTTTTCTTTACAATTTCCACAGGAAGAATTTTGCTTAGAGCGAATGTTAAGAGAAATCTAAATCCATAAATTCCCTTACTAATTTCTCTTGACCTCAGATATAAGAACAATTCCAAAGGAAAAATGAAATTACAATTAAAAATAAGTGCAATGACTCATACTACATTGATTGCAATATGATTGAAATAATGACTATCCTACTTATAATAATTACTGTATATGCATTTGTAAATGGTGTTTTGTTCCAAATTTTTTAAGTACACGGGCCTCCCTATAGTTTGGCAGTTTTGGTAGTCTGTATTAAGATTATTTCCAAAGAAGATATTTGGAAGAACAGGAGGCACCAGTCTTACAATAAGATGCGTACACATTTTATCCTCAGTTTCGAAAACTGATATGATCCCTCGGTTCTTTCAGTTGAAATGGTTAACTTAACATTAACCCATTTTCACTTTTTTTAAACTACTCTTCTCGAGCCGTTCTCAGGACCGACGATTAATGATATTTGCACGATTTTGTTGTTGTTGTGAATAACGGAACAGTTTCAAATTCAACTTCAGTTTGGGATTTCCGGAGATTATTTAGAATGACTCTGCGGTTTGAGTAAGAGGAAGACGATTGGTGAAAATCGCTTGAATATTTCAGTCACGCTCCTCCAAAAAACCAGGGCAATTATATTCAGTTCGTAAGCGCCGAATGTAATGACAAATATTACGTCATGTGTCGGTAAGTTTGCATATGTTCTATAAGCTATGCATTCAGATTGTATGCAATTAACTGGTTTAAAATATGGAATATGCGTCACAACAAAAGACGATACGGACTCAATGACCTAGCACTAGCAACGATAAATCATTACGCCTGCAGAACCGGTCCGCCAAAATAATGAAATCCCACAAACCCACAAACTATTGCTTACAATGTACAACTTGGTCGTATACTTATACTTTGCTTATCATCGACAAAAACGACTGTGTCATAGTTCATGGTTTCAGTGGGGGTAGTGGAGAGACATATTTGACACCTACTGTCAGTCACGAATTGACGAGAGACATGGAGTTGACGTGTGATAATTTGCATACAGATATCACTATCCCCTTGTTACACACGTGTATTCATATGACGTGTATATATGGTGAAATGATAATTAAATGTTCATAGCTGGGAAAGCCACTCAACAGAGTCCTTGTCGTAAGTACGTTTATCTTAGAGATATTAACTTGTAATTATGTAAACTTATTTTTGGGCTGTAATGTATAAATATAAAGATAAAAGCAATATTTTTCATTTCCTCTAAAGATCATCGAAACATATATAGCTAGGGAAACGTAATTAAATTAAATCTTTGTCGTTAGTTCTTTTATTATGAGATGTCATGTCATCTTGCTGTGTTTTATTACTCTATGTAGGTATACACGTTATCAAATTAATTCATGAATCGTAATTTTTATAATGTTACATTTATGATGTATTTAACAAAATACGTTAGAAACCATTTCATATTATAAAAAATTCAAGAGCTTTAATTGTTTTTTAAAGAATCATGCAGACTTGCAGATATCTTATAAAATTTAAAGAATATTTAAATTGTTATAGATTAATGAGTTATGTTTCAGTATATATATTTAACAATTTTACAAAAATTACACATAAAATATTTTGTGAGGTGTTTGTATTAGTGGTTTTGGAATACGTCTGTCTTGTTATTATCAGAGGTAATCTTGCAGTTATAGGCTATACATTTTTGAGCATTATGCGTTTAGATCACATGATGCTTTTACATATCAATATTTTTTAAGAAATCATGAAATACGTGAAGCTAGAAAAGAACCGATTGAACACATTAACTCTTGTCATCAATACTTCCGGTTTTAATGTGCACTTGTAGATACCAAAATCAATGCAAGTCTTTTTGTGTGCAGTTCAAATATATATATATTTAACTGATTATCCACAATAAAATGATCATTCATAAAATGTGTTTTACATGTTTATACTGAAGTTAAGTTTAAAAGGAAATTCAATTTCTGCTGAGGTATCAATGTATACCTGGAAAGTGTCGCCGCGTCTTAACTTTTACGCTTTTCGCCCTCGCGAATTTATCACGACCGCAAATATGAGTACACAGCATACGCTATATACAACAACACACGAGTGGCGAAGTTAACGCTGGGCGAATATTGACTTTCCGGGGTAGGGCGAATATTGACTTTCCGGGGTAGGGCGAATATTGACTTTTCCGGGGTAGGGCGAATATTGACTTTTCCGGGGTAGGGCGAATATTGACTTTTCCGGGGTAGGGCGAATAATTGACTGGACGAAAGTGTCTCTGTATACAGCATGCATCATCAAGTGTTATTTCTCTGTATACAGCATGCATCATCAAGTGTTATACATTACATGAACGACTCAGTGTAGTATATTCATACCAGAGAAATTAAATTACTCATTTGTTCAACATATAAACAAAGTTTTTGTATAATGTGCTTAGGAATTATAAGGCCGACTCCTTGATCATGACAGAATAGTTATACTGACAATGCTTAAAGTAATAAAGCAATGTTATAAAAGTATTTTCTTATATTTTTAAACCTTCCCTTAACTTCCGTTATGATATAACTGTAGCACAGTTGGGCCAGGTCACTTCTGTTGACCAGCTAGCTCGATAGTAGAACAATGTGAAGTCCACTGTTTGAACCCCTGGTATAGCCCCACTGAATCTTTTCAATTCAGAACACTGTTGTTGATAATGTTTTGTTAATTTAATTTTCATTAATTCTTTTAAAAAGCCTGCGAGGTATGATTTCATTTCAGCTATGATTAATCAAAGCTATAGTAATGCCATATACAAAGGTTTCCAACATTAAATCACAGTTTTTGGCAGTGGTACGGGGACCCTTAAGGGAATGGATATTGACAATAGTCAAGGCCATGTTAAATGTTTATACAATAAATATATGTTCCTCAAAATAGTTTAAATATTTACATATACATATATGCGTAAATTCTTTGGGCTCCTTTATAACATTTTGTTTAAAGGTAACTATTTAATGAAAAATAAAACAAATCATATCGAAATATACAATAGTTATTTCAATAGACAGGCTGGTGAAGACATTGAGGTCATACTAAAACAATCATTTATCCTTTCATTGTTACGGACGTACTTCTATGGATTTTAACGACTAAAATGAATCCCTAACCTGCACAGCATCAATTTGAAGTTGCAATCAATTGAATAGTCTAGCCCTTCAGAAACTAAATGAAGAAATAGGATTATAGAATTATTCCTAAAACTCATTTGAGTTCAATTCATTGCAATGACAAACAGTTATATGATTGTATATTTTATATTCATGGAAAAACGCATTTAAATATGACAATATTTTACCAATTTCCCAAATGTTTCCAGGTTTGTTTTAAAATATGGAACATGTTACTGAACTCTAGTACTACATGGATATGTTATGGTAGTGTTTCCGTGTTGTGTTTAAGACAGACGTATACATGTATTCAGCGGTTCAAACAAAATACAGTGATGTCATAAACTGTTCCAAGAAACACCTTTAATGATTACGTGCATACTACCTGTGCACAGGTTGCATTTTATGATTGATAAGATGAATAATAAATGAGTCTATTGCATATTCAATCATTTTCCGCCTACATCATAAAATGATGATTTCAATTACATAATCTACATGCACGTGTTACCTCTATGACGTCAGATAACATACTATTTATATTAAACGCTAGACATTAAAGCGTCTTCCTGTCGAGGAAGATTCACTAAACCCCTTTTTTGGCCTTTCCCTAAACAGAAAAGATGAAATAATTCTAAGATATATATAAAAATGACTGAGCTTTGCATTAACAAAATCAGAAAATCTATTTCCTTCTTATAAGACGTGGTCTATTATGCAATGGTTTTTGATTGCGGTCAATGGTTTAATGCAAATGTTTGTTCCCCACAGCCTTGATGGATGCTCCCGGATGTTGTCTAGTTCTGACGTTTTAATTATTATTAAATTAATTATTAAGCATAAATTATTTTCGACATGAGATAAGCTTTTTATATATAAAAAAAATATAAAACAAATTACTACAAAGGATATTTAAAGGGCGCTGTTATTACGATCATGTCGCTTATATCACAGGGGTTCGTTACAAATATCTAATACACATATGCTACACTGTTACTAGCTAGTATGTGTAGGTGTAATAGTATAGCTTATGTTTATTAGACATTTGTAACGAACCCCCGTGCTTAAATTGAAGTTTTCAAGTTGAACCGTTAAAGTTTGCTTAAAGGTCAAACGTTTATGTTGATGACCAAACATTCATGTCTATTCAAAGTAATATTTGATTATACATCGTTTGGTAGGATTTATGTTATATAAACCTATGTTTAGTATCGTAAAATACGTAATACATTCGAACCCTGAAATCCAGACAACTTTTCCGTATAAAATCAAAGTGATCAATTGTTCGATGAAATGAAAGGCATTCTGGTTAGAGTCTATTTTGATTGATCAACATTTTGATCAACATTTATCTCTTAACATGAACAATCTCACTTCGTTTCCTTGACTAAATGCTTGTATTGAAAAAAGTTGATAGATGCAAACAATGTCTAATACTTAAGTTAGGTTTGAACAATTATTAAAAAGTAAAAGCTAAGTATTCTTTATAACCCGAATGAAATTACAAATAATGATGAGATGGACCAGAAACGGAAAGTGCATAAACATTCTCAAGGATGCGACACCCTTTATGTATTTAACAGCGAATTACATAATTTGACTATATGATAGTTTGGTTTGAACAAAACTGGGAAATTGCATTAGTGTGCGTGTCCTTTTTATTTCAGACCAGCATTTAAACGTACAAGATGGTGATATTGATACATCATTACTTCATGCTGCATTGCTATGGATGTAACAAATTGATATTGTCAAAATGTCATTAAATATTTTTATATTTGGCATATATTCAATCACTGTGAAAAGTCTATTCGTCTTTTGAATGTTTTTTTTTAAGTCAAACAGTGCAGGAGTAACAGATGGGATACTTTGCATATGGTGCTGGCTATTGTCTAATTGATTGAGGTTGTTTTAAATTGACATTTATTTTTTGAGTGACATGCAAAATGTGTATAGCCAAGACAATCACGACCCAACCACAATTTCCCGATGTTTTATTTGAATATTTAATGAGTGGTACCACCTGTGACCACCTATTTAATTAATTATATACAGAATAAATGTTTAATAAGCGATTTGTAATGCGACGTGCATTTTTGTAACCATTTCACCTTACTTTTCCTTTGGACCAATTCATTATTTGCATTTTTTTTTTAAATTTGTAGCTTTGATCAGCTTAATATTAATTGATTTACTCAAGATGTAGTAGACCCACATATACAAACATTTTTTTCCAATTAATATCAAAATAAGAACAAAATGGATGAATCGATATTATTTTGTGTTAATTGTTGACCAGCTTTGCAGGGTAAGACCGCATTAAATCATATTAACAGTGACAGAAATATATAGCTCTAAATTAAATGTTTAGCATTTATGACATTCTTGAAAAAAGTTCACTAGACGGTCTTAAAAAAAGAAGCTATAGCAGTAAGAAATTCTAACGAATTATTACTATGATTATAACTTATATGCATAGTATTATGGTAGAGAGTTTGTTTGCCTGATAAAATAATTTAAATCATCTGTTATACAGCGAAAATGAACAATCATATATTTACCACAGGCAATATACATAATTACCTTCTTAGAAAATAAAAATATTTAATTTCAAATGTGTGGCAGTTACCTATTTTTAAGTCGACATTAAAGATAAATATAAACTGTGCGCCGTATATACAGTATACTAGGCCCCCTCGCCCCGCACATCCCCACCCTGCTCCACCATTTTATAATGACTCAGCCATTCAGGTGTAATAGCGGCTATCTTGATTTCCAAAATTTAAAGGTCGACCTTTAATATGAAGTATATTTCCAATCTATTACTCCCAAAAAGAATCAACAAAGTTGACCCTTAGAACTCTTAGGTATAACCGTTATTGTCTCAGCCACTCTGAGGCCATAGTGGCTATCTAGATTTCCGAAATTTGAAAGTTTGCTTTTTCTTATGAAGTATGTCCCATATATATCATTATTATAAGGCATCAACAAAGTAGGCAACATAGAATTGTTATTGCCTCAGCCAATTAGACACAATGAGAGCCATCTTGAATCTCAAAAATACAAGTTGGTCCACTGCTATAACTACCAGAAAGTGTCATTGTAATTGGTCACAAAAGTTTTGGAAATTCGGCCGAACAGGGCTTGAAATGATAAAAAGGCAATAATTCTGGGGGAAATAAGGCCAAACCGAAAATGTGAATGTCAGGTACGCAACTAAATGATGACCCAGTCATCAACATTAAGTATTGATGAAATCGGCTTGTTAGTTTAGAAGACTTTGTCCGGACAAGATTTTATATATGGACAGACAGACTGACAAGCTGATTCAATTTTACCATATAGCCTTGTTGCAGTGGCTATAATTGAATAACATGAAATAAAAGAATATAAATACCTGCCATATTATCATATCGGAGTTAATACATATTTCCATTTAGCAGAAGTGGGACATTCTATTAAATAGGGAAATATATAATACATTTCACATTTAATTAACTTATTTAATATGTAATATCAAAGAAGTTCGAAGTACTATTGAATGGAGTAGGTTGATACAATTCTAGTTACACATTCTTAATCTCCTAGCAAATAGTATAATGGGAATATCGCAAAGAATACTTAGTGGAAAGATCAATTCTTCAAACGTAGTGCTTCCTCTACTCGAAAGGTCAGGTGAACAGAGAACAGTTCAACGCACGTGTGGATTTAACACGACTATGAACCACAGTCGAGTTATTTGACGTAGGTATGCATTAAGGATTCATAGGCGAGCCTATCAATTATGAGTTTAGAAGTGCCATTTATAGATAAATGTAGATCAAACTAAATCAGATAAAGGTCGTACGCAATGATCTTCCGCAATCAGGAAGAAAAGGTAAAGTTGATCCAATAAATTTTCAACAAATCATAATTTGATGACCGGTTCCTACAATACACTATTCTTATTGAACCATACACAAGGAAAAACACCAATGCCACAATCTCGACGCATAGTCGTTACAAAAATACAAAAACAAGAATGGAAACGATCACACAAAAATAACATCTTTTCTATGCGTAGATATATAAAGGAAACAGGAGCTGAAATCAGTTGTTGCTCTAAATTGAAGAAATATTAATTTACAAACATTTCAATAGATCATTCAGTTACTTGCTAATTGAATGGTTGTATGTAAAAAAGGAATTTTTGTTCAATCTTAAAATTATTCAAATTGCTACAAATTCAAGTGTTTAAATACCAATATTTTAATTTCCGAAAAAACCCAACATATTTACAGATAACTTGTATTCTTGATAATTGATTGAATGTTTGTTTATACAAATAACATGTGTATCTAATGTTAAAATTATTGAAATAGACACGAATTCAAGTACTGAAAATGACAATATTTCAGTTTGCGAAAAAAATACCATATTCACTGATGATTCGTATTTTCGATAATTGATTGAATATTTGTTTGTATAAAAAAACATGTGTAGACTCTATTTAATTTTGATACTACTGAAATTGACACGAATTCTAGTAAACTTTAAGATCAGTGACAGGACGGAAATTGACACGTTGACTGATTTATTGGATGTTATAATAATTATTTCAAAGGCGATCATATGTCAAGTGTCAATCATCTCCCAATGAACACGTAATGGTATATTAATTACGAAATTGACACCTAGCATATATCAATATTTTAACGATAAACATTAGCGACCCGTTTATCCAAGTATTGTTAGTTTTTTTAAAAAATTTAAACAGTTAATCAAATAGTTTTCGACCAATTATTTACTTTATGGAGTAGTGTATATGTTTTGCCCTGGTATAAAGTAAACTGTTGTTTTCTTAGGTCAATTTTCATAAATATTTTATACTATCGAAAGACTTATGAATGAACATATGTGTCTTATGATGTTTTTTAGACCATTGGCAAATTGAAAACTTATTTATTTATTTACTTATTTGTTATTCATTCATTTATTTATAATGACTTTAATTAGACAAAAAAAGTATTTAAGTTCCTTTTCAGTAATTGCGTTTCATTAACGTTAACCAATATAAAATAATACAAATATTGCGAAAGCCGATTGAGCATCGTTTTAGCTATGTTAATCGTATGAAAAAACTACAATGTTCAACAAGAGTCTGAAAACGCAGGAACCTTTGCGGTAACCTAAATTATGCACCTGACAAGGCTGTTATTGTCTATTTAAAATAACATTATAATTATGCATGGCGACTTATGAACTGTGTTTTGTTTACATTAGTCAAAATATAAACTCCAAAGATCTCATTAAAGGCAACTGTCATGTTTTTAATAAATCTATTGATAGATATGTATCATTGTAAAATAGTATATACTAATTTACCAGGTTTAGTTATATTCTTATTCATCAGTCATTTTTATTTGTATTTACCTATCATAACATAATAGTTTCATCATTGCGATTTAATATTGTACCTATAGATTACTTCTTTATTATCTATTTATAATTTAATACATTATTTCTCATCATGGAACTTTTGACCCGATTGCTGAGAACTGTGTCATTGTATTTGAATTGACATGGGACCTCATAACGTTGTTTTTACGCATTGCAGGAAACTAAAAGCTTATGATTTCACCGCCGATATTCATGGTTATTTGTACAGTGTTTTCCCAATAGTTGTGATATCCCTCTGTTGTCTTTTCGTCCGATGTTTTATGCTTTCTTTGCTGCTATTTCTTGTGAATGATCCTTCCCCCCCTTCAAGCAGAACACTGAAGAATTCCACCATTTTTATTTTTCGTACACAGAGTAACCTCCCCTTATTATCGTTTAAGCTATAACTGTAGGTATGGGATTTGAGCCAGAGAACTACCGCTCGTCAGATAACTCTGTTGGTGATAGCGACCTTATTGTGTTCTGTCTGTTGGTGATAGCGACCTTATGGTGTTGTCTGTTGGTGATAGCGACCTTATTGTGTTCTGTCTGTTGGTGATATCGACCTTATTGTGTTGTCTGTTGGTGATAGCGACCTTATTGTGTTCTGTCTGTTGGTGATAGCGACCTCATTGTGTTCTGTCTGTTGGTGATAGCGACCTTATTGTGTTCTGTCTGTTGGTGATAGCGACCTTATTGTGTTCTGTCTGTTGGTGATATCGACCTTATTGTGTTCTGTCTGTTGGTGATAGCGACCTTATTGTGTTCTGGCTTGTCTTATCTATTCTTTGTTCTCATAACACTTTCGTTAATATTGTTTCGTTTACTTTTGTTCATTTCTTCTTTATAAGTTTTTTTCGCCTAAAGTGCTGATAGTTATGCATTTCTTTTCACGAATTGACGTATCAGTGACGCTAGTGTTATGTCGGTAAAATGTTTGAAATGAACAGTAACAGTTTCTAGCAGTGGCAGCTAGGGGGATCCTAAATATTGTGATACTTAGTTCTACTTCGTATTTACAGTCACCTCCCATTAATTTCGATTTAAACATAACAGTATCGCGATTGGACAGTACTTTCCTAGACCAGGAAGCTCTGTTGGTTAGAACAAGAGGTTTGATCACTCATCTAATTTATCTTTATTGTCCCGTAAGGTATGCATAATAATAATAATAAATGATATACAACATTTGATATAGCGCCCTATTTAGCTATAATAGGCCACTCTGAAGCGCTTTACAGTACATTGATATACAATTTATTTAATCAATACAATAAGCATATACATTAATCAACACAATTTTTGAGGAATTCGCAGGAGCTGCCGTATCAGGCGCTAGCTACTAGTCCTATGCCACCTGGCTAATATCTCCCTATATGTGTATGCCTGCGTGTGTGCTAGAGATGTATTGCGTCATGGTTTCTTTTCACGAACGATTTATTGAAGCTTGCAATGTCTGTTCAATAGTATCTGCTGACACAAGACCCAATTGCGGTTTGTGCATTTCAAAGTTCATGTCGGAAAAAAGTAGTTTCCAATACATAGTTACAGTTTTTGACACAGTGGTACAGTAGTTGATTAAAAACGCATATTTTGTGGTATTTCAGGTGATCCAGACTATCAACATGGAGCTGTTAGGTGTGTCTGCCATCATCCTTGGCTACCTTGTGGTACTACCGGAAGTCACGTGTCTTATACAGCCAATCAAAATGCCAGACGAGCTTTCGTCGTGCTATTTGGAGAGAACATGGAATCTCAGTGTGACAGAGTTTCCCTCCCAAGACATCAACAGTTTCTGTATCAACCAGTATCTGTGGGTTACCGCTGGAACTAGATACCATCACGAGGTTTCCAATGAAACCATGTCCTACATTGGGGCACTGTTTAGGAAGGTTGCAGGAGATCACTGGAATCATCGACATAAAAGACAGCTCTCATTGAGTTTATTTCGCAGGCGCAGAAGGGAAATTAGGACACTGTCTCAACAAGAATGGAATGATTTTGTAGGAAGAATGAATTGGCTGAAAATGCAAACGGTAAATAGTAAAATATGACCTTTTCAGCTTTAAAAGTTCATTGTTTTCGTATTTTTAAAAATGATGTTAAGTTTTGGAACCAAAATCATCAAATTTAACATATTTAATTTAGCTTTCTGACAACTGCACGTTTCTTTAATATTCAATATTTCCCAAATACAATTATAAAAATATTTATTTGTGTTTTCAATTATGGCTGCCACGGTTACAAGTCCAAATTTGCATATATTTGAAATAATTGCATATTAAGCTGATTTTGTCTTCTATATATTTTTTTTTTAATTTCAAGAATATATATGCTTGAACGTAATATTCACGCAAAAAAGGGAAATGTAACCGTGATCATTGTATTGTAAATAAACTAGAGTAAAATAATCAACTGCCGCAACTTTGACAAACAAGAACAAAATTGGTACTCGATACAAAAGGCAAGGACAATACTGTATACCGGGAAATGGTCGCCCAGACAAATTTTATCCCTTCGCCCATGACATCAATTTTCGCCCTGTGTAAATTTCGCATTTCACATTAAAATACAATGAATATCATATTGTTTCCTTATATTTGCCCTCAAGATAAATTTGTCCTTATTACGGAGTGGAAAATAAAGTGAAAATTATACTGCATCGAACATTTCCCGGTATACAGTGAAAGCTCATTTCTTTTGTTATCGTTGAACATATTTTGTTTATCTAAGGGTAAGCATTGGTGTAAAATGTTGACTTACATGAATTTACTGACTTTATGTTTTATAAGACGTTTCTTCTAATATCCTCTCTATCAATTTTAGGACGTTTCTCCGAACCGTTTTGACGCTCTGGCCAGTTTTCACCAGGGAATAGCATCACATTCTGCACATGGAGGCCCTAACTTCTACGGCTGGCACAGACTTTACCTGTTGTTGTAAGCATTAAATACGAACAAGTCTTTGTGATTTGTTTAAAAAAAAAAAAAAATGAATTATTGAGAATATTTTTGTCCTTATTTATTTTTCCCCCTATTAATCCCCCCCCCCCTCGCCTTCCTTTTTAATTATTTTCCTTATTAATGTTTTATTTTAACCATATTTTATTGCCATAAATTCAGCAAAAGGATTGGGCACAAGTTACAATTTTTTTCCTTCCTTATTTATTACTTTTTTTTTTATTTTCTTTTTTCCTTATTAATTTTCATAAAATTTAATTCCTTTATATTATTAATTAAATTATGAAATTATTAAGACTTATACTATAAGCTAGATTAAATTCATTTAGAAATACATGTTGAATTGCAATTAAAATACCTTCTTTGCAAAGAATCATCGTATTGTATAATACCAATGATAAAATGGACTGACTTTAATAACACGTCACTTAAATGATCTGATAAATCCAATAACGAGTTATAGTTGTTAAAAACAGAAGAAAAAAAATCTGGTGTATTAGAAGATGTTTCATAAAAGAATTCTTGTGTCTCATTTTAGTGAATTGGATTTCGAACAAAGTAACTGTTTTTGTTTCAGGGTGGAAACCGCTCTCGGTGTTTCTATTCCATATTGGGATACCTCACTAGACTTCAAAATGATCGATCCCACCAGATCTATCGTCTGGAGTAGTAGATATTTTGGAAACGGTAATGGACTCGTGGTCAACGGTCCATTTAGGGGATGGCGGACATTTGGAGTACCCCTGACAAGAAACATCGGTAGTGACGGGTCACTTATGTCGCGAGGAGTCATCAACAGAGTTCTGTCTCAAATATACGGCTTCCAGATCACGGAGGGGTCAGCATCGCCTATATTCAGTCTCGAGAGTATCCACAATGGTCCCCATTCATGGATAGATGGCGCTATGGGCGTCTCGGAAACGTCTACTGCCGATCCCGTATTCTATTGTCTCCACGCACATATAGATTACATTTGGGAACAATTCAGACACAAGCAGAGACAATATGGAATCAATCCTGCCAGAGATTACCCACAATCCTCGCGTATCTTTCACGATCGCATGCGCCGAGTTGACGGATTTCCGGCGTTAACAAATATTGATTGTTATAGCGATTTCTTCGGAGATCTGGTACAGTATGAAGCGTCTCCGTCCTGTCCAGTTTGTGGAAATCCGTATTTGTTCCGCTGTGTAAGAGGGGAATGCATTCCGATAGAAAATCCGGAACTTTTTCCTTCACAGATAAACAGTCAAATAGGGTATGTCCCTGCCGAGCCTTCAATGGTTAGAAACTTACGTTCGCAAACAGGAATGCGTTTGACGGACCCACGGGTATATTCCAGAGGTATTCAACGCAGAGTGCAGGTACCTCAGATTCCATTTATGTCTCATTTAAATGGTCTTCTATTTAGAAAACGGCGAAGTGCCAACAAAGGCGAAAGACACGAAAGAAGTCTGGGAAAAGCATCGAAAAAGGTAGAAAAGATTTTAAGTGACAACAATATTTTACTCCATAAAGACTATGAAAACACTTTCGTCATAGATGGAGTAAGAGATGTAGATGCTTGGTCCTTTATTCCGGTGAAAATAATTTATCAACGACCATCTAAAGAAGCAAGCGACCAAATGCAAATAGATGTTTTAGACAAGCTATTGCTGGATGAAGATTTAGAACTTGCGAAACATGAAAAATGCATAATCTCAGATAATCGTACGTCAAGGGTATATGTACAGTCAGATGGTGTTGATTATTCTGGAAGATACAAAGATTATGCTGTGGTTGATGAAACTGTCACCATGTCAACTAAAGTGACGTACGTTGGCATTAAGAACCCGGATATGGGTGACGTCACGGCTTATATAACCGCATATGATTCGTGTGGAAGAGCGTGCAAGCCCATGTGCCAAGTGCCCCATTCTAACCCAATGGAGTATAAGCCTTGCTCCGGAACGATACGCGTCTCCGATGAGTTACCTCAAATGTATTATCCTTCCTTAATAGATGCTGTAGAAGAAATTTTGAGTTTAGATAAAAAGACAATATCGATAATTGATACTCCAATTGCGTTTGTATGCGATTATAACATAAAGTGGCCATGGGTATTGAATAGATAAACGGAGACATAGAAGTATTATTACAAGTGACTGATTCGCGTACTGTTAAAAATCGGAAACATGTTGGCGGTGTGAAAATGCTTAGTAAATAAACGTGAAAACATACACAGGTTTGAAACCTCCATAGAATATGCATGATTTCAGAATCATGACCAACGCGAAAAGAAAATCAACATCTTGATCAGTTTAAAAAGTCACAACGCAAACATTCCCTCACGCAATAATGTTCACCTCTTTGTAGTACCCATCCCGTCGTCACACCCTTGAAGTAAAGCTACACGTCAGCGTTCCCTCTTATCAGTGAGAGGGATAATTCTTGTCTAGTTTTCGGTATTGTGGGAAGTTATAGCAGGATTAAAAAAGTCGACTGAAATAATTAAATCATTATTAATTATTACAAGTCCTAAATTAACGAAATATGTGTGCAGTAACAATGTTTACTTTGTTTAGCTTTTTGAATTATGTATTAATTCTTTTAATTCGGAATGTTTCTTATGTCGCATTTGTAGTTATCATTGTATCAAATGAATTATTTTTAATTTTAAATGTTCCTGATAACCATAATTTTAAGCGTTTCTTTAAGATATTGAAATTAATGGAATACATTAATGTCGTTGAGGGGAAATATTGCCAAACTGGCAAGCTAGTATTTCCAGCGTGCAGTATAACCCTCGGACGCGCTCAATGGTTCTGCAACGTCGAGCGTGGTAAATGACATCCTCGAAACTCCAGGGGTTCACTCTCTGCACACCTGGTATATGTCCTAGCAAAATCGAAGGCTCAGTGTGCGCCGCCTTTTGGTTTAGACACGCAGACTAGTTTGATCCTTTGATGTACATCAAAAGAATCTCGTTGCCCCGTAACTGTAAAATTCATCGGCTTTGAAATCGGGTGTCGCTCCCCTGTAATCTTCAAAGGACTATTATCAGCCTAGCGATTGGTCAGGGTTTTTTCATCTGAGACCAATCAAATAGCTAAGCGTGGATTCAATTTTGATATGACATATTCCATGGGTGCAGAGAGTGAAAGTGAGTGTAACCCCTTGAATATCGAGGACGGGTCAGTGGCTGTGTATAACTGATAACATATATTTGTACATAACCTGGTGAGGAAGGGCTGGTCCCGCTACATCTGCATTCATTTGTACTATATATTGTAGATTGTATGTATGTAATAATTACTGTATTTATTATTTTAAATTAAACGAATAAATTGATATAATTGATACATTGTATTACATTTTCTTTCTTGATCCCATCCTCAAAGTTCCAGGGGTTACGGTCTGTTATGTTCTTTGCAACCCTGTGTTATGTCATTACAAAAACCAACGGCTGATATGTCGCGACAAGAACCAATAGCTGATATGTCATGACAAAAGAAATGGCTGATATGTCATGGCATAAAGCAATGGCATGTGCTGAGCTATTTGACTGGTTTCAGGTAAATAAAATATGACCATTCGCTAGGCTATGTACGATGACCGATAGCGGCCGACAGAACACGCATAATAGTAAAAAGTGTTCTGTCTGACAGTTTGTCAAATTATAAGTGGGCATTTTACACATTTTGTAAATAGTGTAAACTGTCATGACACTTTGTCAATTCATGCATGGCAGTTTACTCATTTTACTTTCACAAAATAAATATTGGGGGAGGAGGGAGAGATGGAAGTAAGGTCACATTCCAAGGGCTTAAACATAAATCGCACGGATTAGATGGTATTTGTAACTGTTCATCGTGGGAATTTTTTAATTAAAGTGGTCCTTTCAGTAGGTGATAATGATTCCAAGGACATTTCGTTTGAAACAGATTCCATG
>JAUMHH010150983.1:0-19419 GCA_032359455.1 Chlamys rubida | reverse complement strand
CTGGTCGAGCTTGGTCGCGGAATTTGGCCGATCGGGGAGATCGAGGTACACAAATCGGCTGTGAGAACGTACCATTACACATGTTTGTACGTAAATTATGGCTTAACCAAATAAGAAAACAAATGCAACTTTTAACTTGCAGGTTTTTTGGATATGAATCAGTATTATTTATGTATTTGATAATAATCTATCAATTGTAAATGTTTAAAAACTTTTCTGTACTTGTGATAGTGTGAAACAGCATGCAATTCTGTATTGGATTATATACATGCTACAGATTCTGTGACAGTTTAAAATAACACGATATTCTGTATTGGACTTTGTGAAATGGAACAGTTAACTGAATAAGTCAAACTCCAGCATAAAAACACATTTGTTACACCTTCTATAATGATAAGAAAACGGTGTATCATATAATAATCCATCTGACAAAACCTACTATGGAATGAATATTTATAGAACTCTAAAATACTAAGTGGATAGAAAAACCAATACATCGCATTACAACAATGTAAAATATATGTGGCGTAACGTAACGGTTCTGATCAAGCTCAAATTCTTCTTCAATCGATACAGCCCATGACTGTATGGGTATCTGCAGGTTTACGCAGAGAACACGAAGAAGACATCTTTATTCTGATGTATAAAATCCTGATTCTTAATTTGATTTCAAAGTCGATATTTCATAAACACGAAGCTGAAAATAGTTATCTCTACCACTTTAAGACAGCCACTAGATGTAGCTGGACAGGCCCAATATTGGTTATACCTTTTATCTAATCCTTTTATATCAATCAATTAAACATTGTTTGAAAGAGATTAGTGCTTCTTACCTTTTGACAGGACATTCAACGTGATGACGGTGTATTCGTCTATATCAGAATCCGTACTTGTTTCGCTGCGGTTGACTATGTACATGAGAGTTGTGACGGTAATACTGTCCTCATCCTCCCAACCTACCCATTTTACTGGGTAATGGTCTCTAGGGATCGTGTATTGATTGACTTTGCCGACGCCTGATGAGTTCCAGGATTTTACTGACGTGAAACTGTTTGTCTTATAAAAGAGGAAGCTAGTGCTTATTAATAAGTAAGTTAACACAGTCAAGGTTTCTCACTTCGCTTCGGTTGACGAATTTCATGTAATATTCGCATTTGTAATGCATTTCCCAATGATAATCGGTTGGATCAAGAATTTGTTTTAAATTTTTCGAAAAGCAGATTTTTATGTCATTCTTGAAATATCCAATTCGCCATACTGGCTTTCTATTTCCATATATTTATCTATTTTCTCCAATGTGATGATTTGGGGAGTTATGGGTCATTTTTGGCCTCATTAAAAGTACAAATTTCAACTTGAATTATTTACGAAATTCTGTTATAAACATCGTATTGGTTAATTAGTGATATATTTCTCGGTGACATTATTTTCTAGTGCGCATGCCTAGATGCTCTAACATAGCAACACAAGTACGTGGCTATGCAGAATAGCCAAAATATGATGTTTTGGACAGTTAGGATGCAGAAATGAAAGCACCCGCATGTGACAAACAAAAAATCCTTTCCATGAATGAATACTGGTTTGGCAATGATTCACCATGTCAAATATTTATTTGTTTGTTGCATGCGGAGTCTTTCATTAATTGAAGCGTGTTTAGTTAATTTCCTTCGTAATAGCCAATTTTCAACTAAATAGCGCACAACAGGCGATATTAACGCATTTTATTATGAAAACGTGGATTTCTGTCTCTCTTTGTAATGCCATATCTCCTAAACCACTTATCGAATGAATTTGAAATTTCATCTTTGCGGACTTCATTTTTCCAGATTACGAATATAACAATCCGATTAAAAGCCTATCCTACATTAACTACGTATCACGATATAACAACTACTTCTAAATCCCCGATGTGGCCGGAAATGATCCTTAACGCCCCTAGTCCTTTGATGTCATTCAATTGTTATTTGATAACGCCACAAAAGGTCACACAACATGATGTCATACGCTAATCGTTACATGGGTGTGCTTACTGAATAAACGGTTATCGTGTGACACAATGCTATGCCAATCTACAGTAATTAGAAAGCTTTAGATTATCGTGAGAAAATTCTGTTTAACAATTTTTGGAGATGCACAGTTGTACACAAGCATACATTTTAATATATTTCAGTGAAGGCCTCATTTTACTCTCGTAAACAATTAACATGTCATTTAAATGGGAAAAAAAGATTGCCGGTGAAAATGTCAAATAGTTATACAAATTAATATACTGTATGTCATAGATATATATATGTGTTGATAACTAATAGCTTAATGATATACTATACGACTTCTTGCAGTTTTATTAAATGTCAATCTTTGTTTACATTGGTTTATAAAGCACATTGGTATGGTGTCGATGATGGTCAGTACATGTAGTCTACATTTCTAGATCAGCAAGTTGTTTTACAACAGGCAAAAATTACTGCAAGTGATATTAACATCCGTCTTGAAGATCTAACTAATGCTGATGTTCGTCATTTTCCGGAGCTCTTTGCGATTGGTGGTCAATATCTTGTGCAACATGTGCCTGAAGCGACGGACATAGCTATTGCAGTATATATGGTCAGCAGAAGAGAAGTCAGTTATGCAATTTAACAAATTCCTCCTGCTACCATTACAGTTCGTCATCTCTCTGTCTAAGCTACACTGAATTCTACGAAGCCAGGTCGTTCAAGTATGGAGATGAGTTTCCGGAATATTGCACCATTATTTACAGATTTCATCAAGAATGTTGAATCCCCTCAAATCCTGCCCTGCCAAGATTTCGAAATCGATAGACCTTTGACACAACTGACACCTTCTACACAAGATGAGGTTTTCCAAAATTGCAGCCAAAACCCTGTAATCTGGACCATATTCTTACATATTAGCTGAAGCATAGTTTGCTTAGAGGATCTGTTAGCTCAAGCATGCACACGTAATCGGTCGAGTCAAACGTTGCACTGTGTTTCAAGAAAGAGAAAATCAGAGCGCTTTCCAAATAGTATGAGTTAGGTAAGAAGGCGTTGAAGAACAACAATTCCAAGCTCAGTGGTCTCGCAGGCCAATCAACAGAAATGCTCCTTGTTCCCTGTGGCATTGGTCAATACACATAAGGCACTATTTGTCTTAATGGTTCAACCAGCAAAGGTACCGAAATCGCGTCCATTGAATAACAGAAGCAGATGGTGAAGAACAGGAACAGCTATCTTATGAAATAATTAAACAGAGGTCAAAACTTAATTCAAGAAGAATGTTAAAACATTTAGTTTTCGTTTTTATTGTTTAAGTGTCAATTCATTATGTTTAATAGATTTTTGTTTTCTAAACAACGTTTTAATTATGTTCTTTATCTGCAAATCACCGCCTTACGAACAATTATGAACGACCAGATCCGGTTACAAATCGTCATATAGGTGGTTATTGAAGAGTGCTGACAGAACGATTATATGCATAAATTTATATATATATATATGTGTGTGGTTGTGTGTCTGTTGACTTTGCTATCTGTATTTTCTTGTCTGTAGAGCGACTTTGGTAAATATTTGTCAAAATTTATAAGCATTATATGTATTTTGATTAATACTATAAAACATACATTTTCCTACGTTCTCGTTGGTTTGATCATAATCACGTGGAGGTTAGGAAATTGACTCGGTCTTACTTTAGACACAGCAGGTCAATATTCACTTGATGACGTCCTTTCAATTTAACGTCATACTGCAGTTCTTTCCTCCGTGCTATTTTCATACGTGCCAATTGGTTTTATGATTAAAAACATTATTTACCATCTAATACAACAATTTAAAACTGTTATTTCGGTGAATGTATTGTTATATGGATCTGAAAAGGATATTAACCTTGACTTCCCTTCGATCAATATCACTTTAGCAGGTTCAAATAACCACATAATCACCTCAACAGAATTCTATACTGAATTATTATGTTTAGAATGTAATAAATATCTTGTTGCCTATCACAAACTGAAAGAAATCAGAACTAGGCGTTTGTAATTTACAAATAATTAAATGATGTTGCACAGGTTTACATGTTACATACACAATAATTCAATGTGACATCCTGACGGGCAAATATGATTTTTGATGCAACCAGTATAGACTTATTTAAAACAAATATTGTTCCTTATTTTGTTCTCGACAAATATCAAATCCGTTTTACTTTGTGTGTTTTAAAATGATATATGTATATTTTTTTCACTACCTGGTTTAAAGGTCACCACAAAGACATACAAGACTGGTGTTAATTACCTTAAGAAACACTTACAGTTTTTATCATTATGCTGCACTAGTGGACATTTTGACTTCAAATTGTTTGAAACGCCGATGTATTTATTATATATATTCAATAATGTGCCTATATGACATGTTCGCTTTTATCAAGTAAATGGGAAATAAAAAAGGAAGCTCAAAGCGTCAATATTTTACTGTGTATTTTATGCCATCAATATACACGTTTTACTTCTGGTACAACAATAACATTTCGATGTTAACATTTCAACTAAAGTTATAAATAAGCATCACTTGGTTTTGATATACTATATCATATTGCTCTGTAAGACGCACATCACTGTTAATCTAACAACACCACCTTACAGACGAGACAGTGTCGTCCCAGTGGAAGTTAAATATTTATTAGTAAAGTCATTTCTGATTCGCTCTATTTAAAAACCATTTGATAATCAATAATGGTGAACGTTTATGTATTATGATTAAATTGGATGTGGGTGTTGTATGTAGCATCAAACACATCTCTCTTACTATCAACTCATAAGCCTGTGGCTCTATGGGAATATTACAATGAGTCTCTATTACATGTACTTGTACCTGAGAGTGGCCATATTTATAAAATTATGTTAATAACCTTTGACCCGCACGCACGTTTTATCCCAATACTCATCATTCATACTCCTACATTTATCTTTATCCCTCTTACCTTCAATCCTTTACCAAGTTGAAGGTGACTCTCCGTTACTCTCTATCCTACAACACAGCCACATCAGATATTACAACGTCATACCCTCTATCCTATAGGAAACTTGATTTCTTTGACACCTAATCATCTCCTAATCATTAACCTCACCGCCTATCAAACATATGCCTTTACAATTGACCGTTTGTATCCCACAGCATGCTTCTATATGATTAATATCATTCCGTATGCTTTTTGTCTGTGGTCTTTTAAGCACACACAAGAGAAAGAACATTTATCTGCGATCTTATATCCCATTGCAACACTTGGGATTGGGACCTACCTACATGTACAAACTTTCTTTTTCTGTCGCCATTGTGGTTCTGGTTATCCTGTTTTAACATTACGTGACCGGTTGGACCATCCTGTTGCCCCTGTCTAAGTTACGATGACCATGACATTAAATTGAGATGGCACTATAAAATTGTTATTGTCTGAAACCCCCCCCACATTGTCAGTGTGTACCGTCTTTATATAATTTTAGATGTAACGAGATAGTAAAGATAAAACAAAAACAAAAAAGGAAACAACTACAGAAAATCCAACCCCTACTCCAAACCGATGTTCTTCCCTCAAATACTTCTCCATAATGACGTCATACAGTCCTGATAATTTGTCGTTTAGAGCTGGCTTTCTTATACAACTCTCTCTCATTACCAAAATCCCCAGAGATGGTTAATTTTATACACCTTGATATAGTCTCTAACAATTTTTGCTTGTTCCTAATTTCTGTTTTCCCCTATACCCATCACAGGAAACATCTTGATATCACAGAGAACCCGATTATTCTCGAGGCAATACTGTAAACATACATATTTTAGCGGAAGACTTGTTTCAGCGCTATTCGCGTTTTCATTTTTGCGCTAAATTATAAAGCACCAATTGATGTTTTTGTATATTGTTCTCTATTACAAATATTTGAGGATACGCCAATCCATCAATGCGGAATTTCTTAAAATTCGATAATGCGAAAAACTACAGTAAATGACGTCTTACATTGAAAAAAGTGGAGGTAACTTGTCTATAGGCTTTATAGTTATTGCTCCATTCAGGACTGCCGTTTGTGAAATGATCATTTGTTAGTGAGACATTTTATTTATATGTTTTATGAAAATAAATAATTTCTCCTTTTACTTTGATGACAGCATTTCTGGCAATATAAACGTCTGCTATCTTCAATAAGATTCGTCAGTTTGAAAATATGTGGTATCAATTTTTTTCTTTTTACACAAACAATGTACGGATTAAACGTGTCGCAACGTTTCAAGACCGACTGGTCCCTTTGTCAAGCTATCTTTGACAAAGGGACCAGTCGGTCTTGAAATGTTGCGACACGTTCAATACGTACATTGTTTGTGTAAAAGTACAAATTTTGATATTACAAGTCTGATATTTTACCTCAATGTCAGTATAAACGGCAATATACACGTCTGGTATATTACCTATGACAGTATGAACAGCAATATACACGTCTGGTATATTACCTTAATGACGGCATGAACAGCAATTTTCACTTCTGATATATTACATGTACCTGAAGGACTTTATAAACGGAAATGTACACATGTGTTATTTTCCATTGTTCTTATTTTCATCGTTGATTTCACAAGTTCCATTTTCAACATTCCAGTCAAACATATAATTTGAAATGAGGTTTTGTCTTTGAAACGCATTTCTAAAAATGCTTCGAAGACGAGAGTAGTCTGGTTCCTCTTCAAATTGCAATGATCGAGCAATATTTAAATACTGTGAGTACTCGTCTGGAAGTCCTTTACAGAGATCGCCTAGTGTTGTAGATTGTTTTATTTGGAGCGTTTTTGCGAGCATTTTGCTCTTGACTTTTGAGTTTACCTCCTGCCAGGGTAATTTGCCTTTTAGGAAATAAACAAGCATATAGCCTAATGATTCCATGTCGTCTCGCCGACTTTGCTGATAGCCCTTATGTGCGCTCAGGCTACAGTATCTGTCTGTGCCTGCAAAACCGACATGTCGGTATGGTACGTGTCTGGCTGTGTTTGGATCTCGATAACGCTCGGACAAACCGACGTCAATGGCGTATATCTTATTCCTTTTATTATCCCATCCAACGACAAAATTGAGTGGCGACACATCCCTATGGATAAAACCTTTATAATGCAAGTATTCGAGTCGACTTATCATCTGATTAGCAAGGATTGAAGCTGTCTTTAAACTGAATTTGTACCTACAGTGCTTAAAGAATGTTTGTAAATTTTCTCCTAATAAATCCATCACCAAGACATTGTAGTTCTTCTCTCTCCCGCTCCACCTGACGGTCGGGAAACCTTCCCCGCCCTGCAGAATGCGGTAAATATTGACCTCTTTACTGACGGTCGAGTTTATCTCCTCGAAACGGTCGACTTTAACAGCAACCTTTTCTCCGTTTGTCATGTCGGTACCAAGGAAGATGTGTCCGAAGCTTCCGTGACCGATCCTTTTACAGAGAATATATTTGCCTCCCACAATCTGCTGAACTTCTGAAAAAGAAAAATATCAATTTTTTCATATTTACCTCAAAGAAATTATATGAATCCAAACTGTAAATTGCATTTCTTATAGCAAGCTCTAATTTACATCTTTTTTTGAGAATTAGATTTTTTTTAAAATATACATGTAATTCGTCCTTAAATGACCTTAGCTGTTGATAGGACGTTAAACAAAACAAAACTAAACCAAACCAAACCGTTATAAAAGCTTATTGTCACTCTTTCAGAAGAAATAATGAAAGTTTGTCTCTGTATCAAAGCGATAACATTTTAGCACAGAAAGAGTGAACATAATTGAAATATTAATGATATTTCATCAATTAAGATGTGTTGTAAACAATGATGACATTTGTGCACATTGAAGTTTCGAAAGGAATTGAAAAAAATGTAATCATTATAAAGCATGGTTCTTCTCTCGCAACTTGTGTGTGAAACATCCACTTTTGTTCCTTAAGAAAATGTAATAATAAATAAGGAGCATGGAAAGAGAAAACTACAGAGCCAGCAATAAAACGTTATTGTTAAAGATTCTTTTGAAGTTTCGAAATCTAAGAAAAAAGAAACAGGTCCTCTTTAATATCGTTAACTAGTATTTGAAAAAATTTGAATTGCATAAAATGATAATATCGTATGTAATTTTTCGAAAAAGTGGAAAATATTTAAGAAGGGGTTCTTTGGTTGTCCATCAAGCCAACTTTGAACTGCTAGAAAGAAATAATGTTTACAGACAACGGGCAAGATAGCTGCTTTTCTGCCGACACATCCACTAAATTATAATGCAAATCATTGAGTGTTGTGTTATGACATTGAGGTCAAGAAATACAGACCTGTGTTTGGTTTTCATTTTCAGCTGTTTTTAATTTAGGAAAATGAACCTGCTCTGAAAATGATTCAAATCAACATGTCCTGGACTTTTCCATTGTCTGACGCAGGCTTGCACTAAACTCGTTATGAAATTCACATTCGAAATTATTGTAGTAGTCTATAGTCTATAGATATAATCGGATCCGCCATAAAAAAGTCTCGTACATTTAATGTTTGGATGGTAATTAGACCGCAAAATACTACAATTGTACGTGATAAACCCTAGCAATATAGAGATTAACTTCCTGATATTCTAATGTACTGGAAGTAACATAGTTTGCTTGTTACTAGAATGCTTGAAAGCAGTGTGTTTAGAACAAAATGTGAGAAATGATTAGACTAATTTTGTATTTATAATTAACTTAACTGATATTTTAGCTTCAACTGACTTGCGGAGTAAAGGTTAGATATGAGTGATTTTAATGACGTCTAACCCTATCGTCAATGTAAGCATCATGTTACCTGTTGTTCCGTTGTTTCTGACCATCTTCACCAGGGTCCCAATCTTGATACCCAAAGGATAGTCCGTTTGACTCGCAGCTAACAACACGTGATCGGCTTCTGATATATATTTGGTGTTTCCTGTCGTACGATGTAGGGCACCATTTGTATCAAATGAGCGCTTCTGAAACGCATTTGATTCTTCGTCCGCGGAATCACATTTTTCTATGGTATTGTGTATTCCCAGTAAATTGATAGTAAAGAATAAGTATGCAGTTAAGAGTAACAAACAAAGAATTTTACTTTTCTTCATCATCCAAGAAGTGTGCCAAAAAAGTCTCGAAAAGTAAGACCTTTTCGATGGTTAAGCTTAAATAGAAAAATTTAACTTGATCTATAAATCAATTTGACAGTAGGAAACCCCGCCTTTCCAATGCCATCAGAACCAAGATAAATTCAAAATAAAGAATAATTTGTTTTTATTTATGTTTTGCATTCTATTCATCGTATTATTAATTTGAATGAATTCACATTAACTAAAGCCTTTCAACAAGCTGTTAAGGTCTCCTAAATAAGATGGTTTAGATAATGGAACAGCTGCTAGGGGCGCATTGTCATTTGCGGTTTTGATATAAACACAAACATTATATATCACACATACATGCATTCAGAGAATACGGTATCTATACAGAATATGAATATTCCCTATATTGTACAATAAGCATGTCCTTCCTAGATGTTTTTTTAACCAGCCGCCCAGGCAAAACATAACACATGTTAATAAGCAATCAATTTCTCATAGCACCAGTGACGTCAAAAAGTCAATTTACCGGGTATTTACTAATTGGAATTCCTGGTGGCTTGTATCAAGTAGACTCAAAAAGCGTGTGAAGCAGCATTGAATTAAACATGGCAGAATAGTCAATATACTGGTGCCGTTGCTTTGGTTCAACAAGTCCCCTAAATAATAGTGTGGTTGCTCAAAATTTCAAACCCCCCTGATATCGGTAGTGATATGCCTAGTCAAACGCCGAAGATCATATTGTCAATGTTAACAAGTATCATTTTGTTAGTCGTTATAAATGTGTATGTTCCATTAAAAACTGATTGAACCAGCTTATGTTTTGAAGGTAACCGGTACTAAATAATTCAAATACATTAGATTGTCACGCGCGTTTAATATTTCATGTCGTCATAAAGCTATTACTAAGTATAATATTTTTGTTGATGAGCTATTTTACACGCAAAAATTATTAATATCGGTCACATGACAATATTAAGATATATGTTCAGCCTTTTTGGCAAATTGATTCAATGGTAGAATTAATCCTCGACTGTAAATACAGGACGTATAACATCACTATCTAGAAACTACAAAACACATATATATTCTTCTGCATTAATTTATCAACATAAGACTATTTAACATTCCGCCCGAAAAATAACGTCATTACCCTTTATGCTTTTAATGTGTTTTTTAATATCTACTTGTTCTCTGATTTGCAAACCAAACGTTTTCGAAAACTTACGAAAGAAGTTTTTAGTTACTGTTTGTGTACAAAACAAACTGATCAGCATTGATTCTTTTACATATTTTATAATGTGTTTGACAGTCTTAAGTTATCTTTCTCGTTTGACAGGTACCGTTTACAACGTTCCAGTCAAACAAATAATCTGATGTGAAGTTGTGTCTTTGTAATACATTTCTAAACAGACCTCGAAGGTAAGAATAATCTGGTTCCTCTTCAAACTTAAGGGATCGACTAATCGCGACATATTTGGAGAACTCCGCTGGAAGACCCTTACATAGACTGTCTATTGTTGTATTTTGTTTCGTCCGGAAAGTTATAGTGCGACGCTTTGATTTGGAAACTTTAATACCCTGCCAAGGTAATCGCCCAAGTAGAAAATGTAATAAAACATAGCCCACAGATTCTATGTCGTCTCTCCGACTTTGCTGATAACCTTTCTGTGCGCTGATGCTTGAATATAACTGTGTTCCAGCGAATCCAGTACGACGGTACGGCAAGTGTCGGCCTGTGTATGCATCTCGATAAGGTTTTGACAAACCGAAGTCAATGCTGTAGACCACGTGACTTCTATCACCTAACCCGACCAGAAAATTTACTGGAGAAATATCCCTGTGGACGAAACCTTTATAATGCAAATATTCCAGCCTACTTATCATCTGATCAGCAAGGAGCAAAACTGTCTTTAAACTGAATTTATGATTGCAGAGGTCGAAGCATTTCTGAAGACTTGGTCCCAGAAGATCAATTACCATGACATTGTAGCTTCCCTCTCTCCCGCTCCACCTGACCTTCGGGAAACCTTCCCCGCCTTGAAGTATGCGGTAAATAATGCTTTCCTTACTCACAGTCGAGTTTATCTTCTCGAAACGGTCGACTTTAACAGCAACCTTTTCTCCGTTTCCAATGTCGATGCCAAGGAAGATATGGCCAAAACCTCCACCTCCGACTCTTTTGAGTAGACGATATTTATCGACTCTTTGCTCAACCTCTGGAATATACAACATCTGGGATTATAAGAGTGACGTACAGCAAAGTGCTATACTCTGTCGGAAAGGTATTGGAAATGTTAATCAAATAGCAATATTGTCGTGAATTCTATTAGAATATAGGGTTGTTATATATTTTTTTGACATGGTTCACCAACAAACTCGAAAACTAAAATCCATTATAATGTAGAATTTAGTTGGTATTCATAAGTAACTTGTTCTTAATTTGTTTTTCCTAATCGATTGAACGGAATTGTACAAACGCATAAACTTTTCATGGAGTAAATAACAAGATATAAGCGAAGTCATGTAATTCTCAAGTGTCACGTTTTATAACTAACATAACATACAAATATAAAGAAGAATTATGTGTTCAACCTCTGCGTTTCGATAATCTCTAATTTAAATAGAAATGGTTTACTTAATATGATCAAATCTAATAGCTATGTGACCACATTTAACATAAATTGTAACATGGTATTCTTACCTGCTGTTCCATTGTCTCTGACAACCTTTACCAGAGTTCCAACCTTGATACCTAGCGGGTAGTCCGTGTGATTGGCGCCTAATATTGTATTAGTTGCTATCACGGTCTTTATATTTAATCTTTCGGTCGTTTGTTGGTGATAATTACTGCGAAACGAATTGCTGTGAAACTGATTTCCTTCGTTATCCTGCGAGACCCCTTTTTTTACAAGGTTTTCTAGTTGAAGTCCGTCCGTACTGTTTAATAAGAAGCGATGAGGTTGCTTTTGGAGACGATACAAATAGAATTTTGATATGTAGGAGTTGTTGTTTGCCATTATTGCGATGATAATAAGTGCACATGCAGTTAAAAGTAAAAAATACACAGATTTAATTTTCCTCATCATTAAAAAGTTCACTTAGCACTTCATCAAATCAAAACTATGCAATAAACTATTTATGTTCCGTACAGCTTAATGTGAATGTACACTATAAGAAATACGTCCATTTGGTGTAAGTGATGAAAACACTAAACTCAGTCACGAAGTGTCTCCGTGGGAGTCCTGAGGTTTACATTCAATGATTGATTGGATAATAGAATCACATGACTTTGTATTCGCGAGTTGTCCATTCGTATATCTCCGACATCTTTTGATGAAGAAGACATCAATTGTAAACAGCTGTTTTCTGTCCATTGCTACATTTTCTTTTCGATATATTACTTTACGTAGGTTTATTCATAACACACACATCTGTCTGGTTGAGATAGCAGATCGTATCACATTGCTTTGTCTTAACCGTCAAACATCGATAAACTAATCTCGTTATCAATAAATATTCTTTTTGTTAAACATCTCACTGCGTCTCGCGGTATTCATGTGGATACAAAATATGACCGCTTTATTTATAAGACGATGCGCTTTTTGTAGATAGGCAATACAATATCTTTAACATAATCATTAATTCTGCGTTAAAGATTTGTTATAACTGAAATACTGAGTAAATTGGTAAAGCTTCAAAGATCAGTCTTGGAAAACACACATCTCTAACGATTTGTGACGAAAGTCTCACAGTTTGCATTCGTTGTTGACTTAATGTCAATAATATCTTACATAAAATAGACAGACACACACAATCACCTGTTTGCTGTTCCATTTTTTCTCTGATGACTTTCACAAAGGTCTCAACCTTAAGTGTACCCTGAACGAAAATAGAAATGAATATATTATTATTCTATATAATCCAAAAATAAAAATGTCGAAAACCGCATAAATATCGGTCTGCCAAATACCATGATATTGACCTGTTAAGTGTACGATTCTACTACTTATTATACAGTGTAGCTTAATCGTAACTCACTGTGAATAGGACCCTATCGGCTGTGACGTCACAACTGGAAGGAATAGGCGAGATCAAGAACAGCCATAAGCGTCAGATTGCGAATTAATATGAGTTTTGAGGAAGCAGATAATGCTGAATATGACATTATGTAGATGGTATCCAGCCATATCAAAGAGCCATGGCGGAAAACTGCCCATATTTCCATAAGTCGGCATTTATGAAAACGGAAAAGAAAGGAATGAGTAAATAATTTCTATTAGCGAAAGTGCATGGAATAGATATAAAACCAATTGAATATAAATTTTTGAACTGCTGGGATATAAGGTATTGTTTATATAATACTGCAAATATAGCCATATTCACTATATCTGTGAAAGTGATTGGGTTTCACAGACTTCAAAAAAATACTTTCAACACTTTTACTCAATATTGTATTGATTAATGTATATGCTAATTGTATTGATTGTATAACATTGCATATCTATGTACTTTAAAGCGCTTTAGATTGGCTTATGTTAGCTTGATAGGGCGCTATATCAAATCTTGTATATTTATTTTATTTCCCATCCAAGGACCAACTTTTGAATTGAACTTTTTGATTCCGTGATGTAATATGCAAAAACAAATTGTATGGCGGAAAAGTGGCCCTTCTTTGGGAAAGTGCTCAAAATAATGAGAAACATGGTTGATCAAGTTTCTCAAAATTCAGGAACAAAGTAAATAACGCTGGACTACATGTATGTTATGCACATTATAAATCTGATCAGGTGATTCAATGATAAATTTCTTATATTTGTGAGACTTGAACGGACATGTTCTCCCTTTGCAAGATTCTCAAAATTGGTGTGTATATCGATTATGTGTTACAAATGAAAGATGTGTATTTGTTAACTTCTTAAATTCTCTGGATTGCATAAAGAATAAAAATATGGAAAATATCCCCTTCCAATACCTCTGTATTTAATGTAACTATACAATACAACTTATGTCACAAATAGTACATACTTATTCATGTTTCAAGTTTTTATGACTGGGGTTAATACAATCGTACTGTATATCTCCATATTGTAAAGAAAGGGATGGGGTACTTACGTTTGACCAGAGACGTATTATATGTTTCTGGTTTGACTCAATTTTTAATGTGTCGTGTTTAGTGTTTCATCATATTTTCTGGAGATCATACAGTACTTGATTAACGAATTATACAAAGATGGATTCATTTAAATAGCATCCGCATATGTGTTCGAATACCCTCATACAGCACATCATCTGTCTCCTCAATAGAAACTCATTTCATCATTAAAATTGTAAAAATAAAGGTAATTTATATGTATGTACCACTTTAAATATTACCTACACAAGTAAGTGACGACGGAACATATCATATAAATAGCTAAAGATCTCGCATATCGAATGAACGATTGGAGCCTCCCGGTAAGTTCCAATAAGGCTGTTTTGACAGCATTGAACATGTGACGTCACATATGTGAGCTACCCATATCGGTGTGTTTTTCAGAACAATCGCAATATCTCGGAAACAAAGGCCATCACGACGTTCTCACTTTTTCAGCCTTTCATATTAGTATATGAAATATTTTCATAGCGTAATATCGCAAATCATTCCGGGTACACTTTAATACCTTACCTTGATAAGCAGATATATTTGTCCGATCTAGAGGTCCGTCTATTTGGTCATCAGCTGTTCCATTTCCTTAATTTTACCAGAGTCAATACACAAATAATCTTGTTCTCATCATTAAAGATTAAGAGATTAGAAAATCATGAATCAAAACTGAACATAAAATTCTTCCTCTAAAACATCTTTTTTAATGTTGATGATAGAAGTACTTGAGGCATTTCAAATAAATATCTTTAACAATAGTCCTTTGATTCACATTAAAAATTGATTTAATTAAAATTTTGTCATATCAGCGTGGCTATGGTATATCTATACACATAGGGATTGAATTTGGATTTTTCCAATGTTCACTTACACACCACGAGAGTGGTCGTAGTTTGAGTGTTCGTGGAAATTCATGAAATAAATGGAAATTCATGGTTATAATTATGTGTAAGTAAATTCATCTCAGTTGATGATTACAATTCCTTATATCGCCTTTATTTTGATCACTGTGTGCAGACCAATATACCTTGTTAGTTTGAGCTTTGTCAGATTGATATCGTAGATACGTCAGACGACAGATCGTGTCACTGCTGTGGATATGGTCAACTGTAGTTTAAACTTATTCATTTTTTAAAGTTTTATACTTATAATAACAAAGAATAAGACAAAGATACAATAATAAAAAATAATCATAAGCAATATATCTAATGATTATTTCCACACCGTGTTTTGGTTTATGCAATGGGAGACAACTCGAACGACAATGTAATTGCTTACTGAAATATATGGATTTGTAGTCTCATGGGAAAAAACAGCCGTTCATACTAATATTAACAGCTGTATTTGCTGGTCACATTTGCTAGTATTACCCATTCACAGAACTTGTAACAAAACACTAAATCAAATTTGGAATTATAAATCTACGACATGTTTTCATGAACAAAACGTTAACTGGTAAACAGCTGTTATTAGGCCATTGCTACATTTGTTTTTGAAATTAAGACCCGCGTATGACCTTTTTTCTAAAATTGACTTACACTAATCAAAATAACTTCTTTTCAATACAGAAAGAGATTATGTTTCGTTCAATATTACACAGCAAATAGACAAACACGTTCCCTAAAAGTGGCCACAGTTTACATAAACCGCGAGTCTGTTAAAATACGGTTTATCAAATCACGGACTTAGATATCCGTGATCGAATTAATTAGAAAATGTTGTCTAATGAGAAAGACACTGATCTTAGAGTATATTTGGTTTGGTTAATTGGGTTTAATGTCTTATTTAAGAGTTGAGGTCATATAAAAGGTAAGTACGTCCTTATATGACCTTAGCTGTTTATAGGACGTTAATCAAATATACCAAACAATAAAAAAAAACTGTCATCTTTATACATTAGTCATTTTTAAGTTTCTGTAAAATTCGGTGAAGGAATATATAAACAAGCTCGAAGTATTCAAATATGGACATCTGTTACCGCTTTCTGGTGATGTGCATTTTTTTTAACAAAATCAATTAAAATATTTTTAACATGCTCATACATTCTGCGTTTCGCTTTGTATTATTTATGTTTTGAAAACAAAGTTGAATTATATAGATTCAGTGACAAGCCTTGGTGATGAAAAACATAGTCACACACGTTTATCGTATCTTTTATCTACATTAATATATATAAACACAATTTTTAACCAGCCATTAATATGGAAACAGCTGTTTGTTCCTTTTATACACGTATGGCTGTTGTTATGCAAAGTAAATTATAGATATACCGTATTTTGATTTCAGAAAGTTACACGTAGACCACACTTTTTGCGTAGACCAAATACATATGTACTTTATAAAGATCAAATACAACTATTGTATGTATACCATATGCCACAATATATATATATATATCATGCAGAACATCTACTACTTGTAGACCGTATTCTGCAGGTAAACCATATACTTTAGGTAGACAATATGTACTTTATGTAGACAATATACTTTAGGTAGACACTATACTTAAGGTACACCATATACCACAAAAAGACCATATACTTCATGCAGATCATCTACTACTTATAGACAATATACATGTACTGCAGGTAGACAGTCTACTTCAGGTAGACACTATACTTTAGGTAGACAATATACTTCATGTAGACAATATACATGTACTGCAGGTAGACAGTCTACTTTAGGTAGACAATATACTTTAGGTAGACAATATACTTTAGGTAGACAATATATACTTCATGTAGACAATATACATTTTACTTTAGGTAGACAATATACTTTAGGTAGACAATATACTTTAGGTAGACAATATATACTTCAGGTAGACAATATATTCCAGGTAGATGATATATTCTATGTAGACAATATACAATGTACGTTAAGTAGACAATATACTTCAGATAGACAATATACTTTAGGTAGACAATATACTGCAGGTAGACAATATACTTTAGGTAGACAATATACTTAGGTAGACAATATACTTAGGTAGACAATATACTTAGGTAGACAATATACTTAGGTAGACAATAAACTTTAGGTAGCCAAGTAAGTAGGTAAGTTTTTTTACTTCAAAAGTATCGATAACAACGAATGCTCCTTGAAAAAGTGAAATAAATTTATTTTCTGTTAGTGTCATATAATGGGACGCCACAATCTATTTGAAAATCAGTTTTAGGAAAGGAAAAAAGAATTCCCTTGTATTCGATTGGTTAATTAACAATACTTGGCCAGTAGATTTTTGTTTTAATTACCATAGGTAATTCACGTATATGTCAAGATGTATTGGTCACAGTGACCTCATTTTCAAATACGACACTCCATCATCGACTATTTAGCCTTGTTCCTTAGTAACTTAAGCTAACTCATATCACGGTGACTTTGTCTTCGTGTGTCATACATGTATCCCTATACCAAGTTTGGTGTCCATTGAACTATTATATAGAGGTCGAGCAATGCAAAAACACTAGTATTTATAACCTAATTTCAACATGAGACACTCCGCCATCTGAGGAGAAATTGTACCTGTATGAAATGTTTAAAAGTTTTGAGAGTGAAAATAACTTTTAGTAAAGAGATCAAAGGTTGACTAACGGCCTGTTGACCTACCTTTAGTATGTGACGCTCTGCTGTACAACGAGTTATCCGTGGGTGTCTTCGGCAGTATGTTTCAGTGAGGTAGCACGATAAAGTCGGCATCAGTTCCGCGCTATCATAAAGAGACAAACACGAACATATCGCAGCCTCCCAAAACACACATGCATACACTACACGCATGCATCTTGCACACAGGGGAGGCCGTTCTTAAATGACCATAGCTGCTGATAGGACGTTAAACAATACTAAACCAAACCAAACATCTACAAAGTTTATTGTTATAAAGTTTTTATACTATATGTATAGAGGTTTTGGTACTAACCTTTTTTTCAACGATAAAGTTAAATGGTTCGAATATATGTCATAGTGACTTAGTTCTAGTATGCAACCCTCCACTATCCCTGGATGTTCATATTTACAAAGTTTCGCGATCATATGTGTGACAGTATAGAAATGATGTTTCGAACTAGCCTTTAACTATGACTTAAATCAAAATCAAATCTATAACACTGTAAGCTAATTTCAGTGCGATACACTTTGTCATTCCAGATGCGTGTAATAACGTGGTATGTTAGTCCAACAGAGTAACTATCCAACTCAACAGGGTTGTGTCTCCATTTATATTTGTTCTCTCACAATTAATTTCAGTGCCGGATATCTTATCCGGAATAAGGTAAAAGTAATAAAAACCGAAAGGAAAAGGACATAGTATCCGGAATGAAGTTATTTCCCCTTAGACCGTAATTGATACAAAAAGATATATCACAGATCAGTATACATATACATAACACGCGTCCCTGCATCAGGTTGGATTCTCAGGTTAAGGTGAAAAAATACACCGTTTATTAAACACATTCCTTCATGATTTTTCAATCCTAAAACATTTCGAGGACAACCAGGACATACACAGTCAATATTTAGTGATGTTTATAGATAAGTGTTACGTAATGTGTGTACACTGAAGCTTTCACTGTCAATTAAAAATACCACATCAAGATATACGTGGGAAATATCTTTTTTTTTGTAGTCATCAAATATCAAGTATACATGTTTCTCTCATTTCCCTGTGTGTAAGATAGAGCTGTCCAGGGTAAGAAAGGGGTGTAGACATAATAGAATCTATCCCTGATGTGAGGTATGGATAAGGTAATTCAAAAGGTTTTTGTCAGAACGACTGCAGACTTAATGACATCATACTAAGGTCGTCATCTCTTGTCAAGTCAGACGATTAGATTATCTGAGCTATGAAAGTAAGTTTATTCATACGGTGCTGGGGAAGCATCTGGACGAAATAAGTACTCCTAAAAGACGTCGGTTGGTAAATATTTACTTCCAATGGAGACTAACAGCTAGCAACATCCTTTGCTCTACTTGTTGATCATGTGACACTTCCTGTACCAATTCTAGCACCCTGCTGCCTCCATTGCATGATCGTAAGAGGCGACTAAATTTGGGATCTTATCTTTTCTCTTCTTTCTAAACAACTTTCTTTTTCCTAATGTCTCCCTTGACAATGCCTCACTTTTGGCCTTTAGTTGAGCGTTCGCCCCTGTGAG
>JAUMHH010150972.1:0-19423 GCA_032359455.1 Chlamys rubida | reverse complement strand
CATTACAGATATGAATTTCTACATTACAGATATGAATTTCTACATTACAGATATGAATTTCTACATTACAGATATGATTTTTTTTCATGAAAAAGAACACTTGTATTCCTTTACAGACAAATCTGTATCAAATACACAATATTGCAGAATTTAGTTCTTGGTCCATGATCTCTCAAATACTGGTTTTATAACGTGTGTGTATGCTATCACTCGTGTAAGCTAAGCTTTAACATTGTTTACGTGAAACCTGATGCGATAATCAATGTTTTGGAAACAAATGACCGTTGCCATGACAGCACAGCATGTTGCTGACATAGTAGCACATCTTACGAGTTTCCCGTCAATGACTTCCAGTACCTCAACAATTAATCCCCTTATTCTTGTGTAAAGGACACGACAACATTGAACATCCCCGAAAAACATTAGCATGCAAGCACCGACTTATTGAGAACCTACCATATCTAAACATTTAATGTGAATTCCGGTTTAGTCTGGGTCTCTTGGAAGCTTTTCTCTACAGAAAGTTTTGATTTGCGTGACTTTTTTTCCAATAGAGTAAATGCGTGACCACGACGTCCTCCCATGTCAAGCAATGTTTAGATCCATCAGGATTTCCTTGCCCCCAATCCAATTATCGATAATGATCCCGTTGAAGCGGACATCCGAGTAGGGGGTTGAGAAAAGGGCGTGGCATATTAATGGGGGGTAATGGGGATCAGGACAAATCATAAAGGAGCCAGTTGTTCCCTGATCAATTGACGTTCAAAGAAATCACGCACTCACGTGCTGAACATGCACGAAATAACCCTACGTTGTATTTAGGTTATAAAACTGTATTAAAATCATCTACAATCTTTATATTAATGTTACCGGTGGGTAATCGATGAAATCGAACAGTTTTATTACTGATCCGATTGACTATAATTAAAGGAAATGAGCCTGCTAGGACGACAGGACCGACCTGTATACTGTACAACGATAGAACTCAATAAGGATCTACACGTGTCGGAAACCTTAGCGGCACCTTACCGTAGACGTACCGAACCGCTACACGGGACGGGACACCTAGGCAATATCCCAATACTTCCCGACTACTGGGATCTTCTCCGTGCAGCGTTGCTCTGTGAGAGTGGGTCGCTGCTTGTCGATCGTGTACCTTTAATCGTTTACAAGTCATACACGTCCTGACCAACACGTGGTCACAAACACAGTTTGGACATTCACCAATTTAGGAAACATACGTCCTGTGTCGGAGACACCGCATTCACGGATGTATTGTCGGATCGGAATATTGGATTGGTGGTAGATTAACTTGTTGCAGTGTGGAGTTGTGTGGTGAAGGGTTGTGGGATGTGATTAAGAACGCCGACGCTGGTTGGACGATTTCTGTGATTAAGTAAGGTAAGGGCTTTTTTGTATTGGAACGAAAGCTAATAAAACTTTTAATCTAATTTATAGAAATTTTGTGAAAATTGAGATTTACAGGGGAAATTGAGTTTGGCTAATACAGCCGTGGAATTGACTACTTTTGTAGTTGTTTTGTATCGATTTCCCGTATACTCACGATTCTTGGTTGTTGGAGCTTCCTAAAACTTTTCTTTCTTGATGTTTAATGGTGTTTTACAATAGCAGGGCGAGAGTTTGCTCCGTGTGGTAAGATTAGCGGCAAACTGACAGTCGTATATACGACTCTGCCAAGGCCTTAAGTTGAAATGTCGTCAGATGTAGGTGCTCAGCGATGTTATTATCTAAATCAAAAGTGACTTTTTCATTCTATTGCATCTCGATTTGAGCAGCTGCTGTATTTATGGGGATTTGATTTGTGCCTTTAAGGATGAGGGACTACACACAAGTTTAAAGGTGTGACATTCCCACAGTCGAAGTCATTAATCAATACGATGTTTTTGAAAATATATTTCCGTGGTAAAACAAAGTATTACTCAGTTTTTGGAGATTAGTTTTAGCTCTACAAATTCTTCCTAAGTTCAGAACTTAATCGAACCTATCGAGTCCGTGTATGTATAGGGTTAGGGTTAGGGTAACCCTAACAACGGATTTAATGTATTCGTGTCCTTAGTAGGTTTTCCTAACATGTGTCTGTAGTATGGTATTCATTGACACGTGTGTTTGGTAAATTCTCAAGTGAGGTAGGTCTATAGTATATTCTTTAAGGACACGTGTCTTCAGTATAATCTTCATTGACACGTGTCAACTGTAAAGTTTGTAGTGACAAAGTCTATAGTTTGGTCTTTACTGACATGTGACTTTAGTGTACTCTTTATTTACATCTATCTCTAGTAAAGTCTGTAGTGACACGTGTCTTTTAGACCTGTCTTTATTGACGTCAGTATGTAGTACAGTCTGTAGTGACACGTGTCTTTTATACCTGTCTTTATTGACGTCAGTATGTAGTACAGTCTGTAATGACACGTGTCTTTTAGACCTGTCTTTATTGACGTCAGTATATAGTACAGTCTGTAATGTCACATGTAAGAGTTTCCCTATATGTTTGTATCAATCGACATTGAAGTCAATTTTTCTACCTATATTGTAATAGGATAGATATAAGTATACATTATAAGAGCTTAGGGGGAAAATGTCGTGCCAGGAAGTACATGTAGCAGAGTTTACGGGGTCAGAAAAGTGTAAAATAGACAACTTCATACATGAAGTACACAACCTTCCTGGACGTACAGTAGAGCAATCAAGGTATACATTTATTATATATTAATCTTGAGTTAAATATGTATTAAATAACTGATTATTATTCAGATACAGTTTCCAATACAGAAATGTTTCAAAAGTGAAGGAAAGTTAACGGTAATTAGCAATGACATTTTAAAACGAACGAATAAATGAATGAATGAAAAACTATCTTCTGTTTTTATATCTTTAATATATTGGGGGCGTATATATTTTACTTGCAATTAACAAGAGCAGGGATTACTTTTTGAAACGTAGCTGGTGGACTTATTGACGAGCAATGAGACTTTGGTTGTAATGAGTTCTATATATTCTCCCGGTTAATTAGAAAGAATAAAGCGTTATGTGTAATATACAGTTTATGTAAATATAATATAACGTGTGTCATAACTACGTGATGAGTCAATGGACGGCGCTCGATCTCATTACGTCACGACTGTTTAATGAACTAGGGGATTACGGACGTATTGACCTGATCTTTGACCACTGTTTGCTTTGGACTAGCCAACAGTCTCCAAATTACACAACTAACATATTATACAGTTGATTAAGTCTAATACACGTGTTGACTAAGATTGCATCGCATAGAAAATGACCAAGTCCGTGATACAATGCTGTGCGATCTGACCAGGACTCTCGTGTACCGACTTACAACATTATGTAGATAACCCCGTATACACGGCGTTGTTTATCGACCCTAAGTCTACCACACTATATACCTTAGTATACACGGCGTTGTTTATCGACCCTAAGTCTACCACACTATATACCTTCATAACCCTTTAATAGGCTACGGCATGGGAGAGTTCAAAGTGTCCTCTTTTGCTTAATGAGTGTTCGCTACCTGGTTCAATTATGCTGCTCGCCACACGCACCTGCCTGGATGGTGAGGTGATGAATATTTCATGTTAGCATCTTCCTGTATCAAGAACATGGACCTTATCTCTTACATGTTTCTCCAGAATAAAGCCGAGGAGACAATATCGCATGGTTACAGGGCTAGTTAAAATGTATTTTCGTTAGAACGCTTGCTTTTAACGTCATATGTGTGGCTAGCGAAAAGGAATCAATTACCTGATGAGTATCAAACTCTATAATCAATTTTGCCTTCAAAATAGAGTGAAAAAATGTATAGGGAGCTTATTTCTTATGTCTGTTTGGGGTTCGTTACAAAGATTTCTTTCTTAATTTGAGATCAATTAAGTTATCCGCCTTACTATGACATTTTGTTTCGTAGTTTAAAATCAAGAAATTACCCACCGCATCAGAAGTTCATCGCTCATTAAGACTTTCAACCGAATTTTTAACAATATACAAGATTAGTGTTTTGTCATCCGACTTGATAATTATATACATGTAACTATAATCTTCCGTCTTCTTTTGAAAAGAGTTCAGAAATTCCATATAACTTTTCAAAAAGTCGACCACCAAACATGCTTTTTTTTTTATTAAATTGTGTCAGGTGCGTGAAGGAAGATTTCTTCTAAATCCGTAAAAGTCTTCCATCCTTCAATCACGCGCATCATTGTTCCCCCCGCAACAAAGTAACGACGAGCGATACACATACTGAACAACCTACATGCAACAGTTGAAGACCTGGTCAGTCTAGATCTGTACTAAGAAACCTAGCGGTTTTAACAGGAACAGTAAAGACTGCTGGCGAGATAGGCACTTTACCTTGCTAGATACCACCATGGTATTGAATACTGAATATTGAAAACATCAAGAAATGTCATGGAAACATCGCATAATTAAACTCAACTTAAAAAAAATTGTTTAATGATATTAAAATAGTGTGAAATGCACATACAGTCGTGTCTGTTCCACTGAAAGGGAAGTGTTTTTTTTTTTAAATAAGTTATTAATTATAAGAGTTCATGTTGTTTGCAGTTTAAAATTGCATACTCCTGTTTTTTGTTTATGTTGGTATTAAAAACAACATACAACACTACCTGATAAGGAGATGTGTGTTATTCCAACGAAACAAACATTTATCAAAGTTACACTTTTTTTCTAAACTGTTTAATGTCGATAATTTGACACTGGTATGGAAAACATCATTCCATTGCACATTTCTAGGAAGGTAAATAATAGTTAAATTCAACACCGAAAAACTTTCAATATAATTTTCTTATGCTGGTAATAAGACCGACATCAACTCCACATTTCAATTAAGAAAGAAATGTTAAATTCCAGAGACGTTCACGCTAAATAAAAATCAAAGGAATAGCTCAGTTAATTGTTAATTTTCTGAATTCTTAAAATAACATGCCTTTCCACCTGTCTTATTTCTTACATTGTAATGCTGCTTAGACTACAGATAAAGGAATTAGGGGAATTCCTAGCGAAGTAAGGCGTATCGATGTTAGGCCTAGCGAAGTAAGGTCTAGCGAAGTAAGGCCTATCGATGTAAGGCCTAGCGAAGTAAGGTCTATCGATGTAAGTCCTATCGATGTAAGGCCTAGCGAAGTAAGGCCTAGCGAAGTAAGGCCTAGCGATGTAAGGCCTAGCGAAGTAAGGTCTAGCGAAGTAAGGCCTATCGATGTAAGGCCTAGCGAAGTAAGGCCTAGCGAAGTAAGGCCTATCGATGTAAGGCCTAGCGAAGTAAGGCCTATCGATGTAAGGCCTAGCGAAGTAAGGTCTATCGATGTAAGGCCTAGCGATGTAAGGCCTAGCGAAGTAAGGCCTATCGATGTAAGGCCTAGCGAAGTAAGGCCTATCGATGTAAGGCCTATTGATGTAAGGCCTATCGATGTAAGGCCTAGCGAAGTAAGGCCTAGCGATGTAAGGCCTAGCGAAGTAAGGCCTATCGATGGTGAACTATTTTACATGTAGAAAACGTTTTAGTTTTGCGAAAAAGTTGTGTTATCACATACAATTTAATTTGTTTCTTTGCTGTTTCTTTAACGTTGTTTTTTCTTCCTATTATCTTTTAAAGGACATATCATCACTATATACAAGTGGTATGTTATGGCAAATAGTTATACGATGTTCTTGCTGTATTTCAAAACCCTGGAAAATGAAATTTTGAGCATACGACAAAACCTAGGTCAGCAATTATATTGATAAAACAAACACGAATAATTGAACCGTTGTCTAAATTAGAAATACCTGTCATTTTTGTGTATGTTCATGTAAGTATAGATGCATACGTAGTCTTAGTTCATGTATAATACAGGAAGGCATTGATCGCGTCCCTGTGGCCGGAAGCAGGATTAAATTGTTTGAAAAAAGAAAACCGGAAATGACGTTCGTGCTGATTTTTTTTTTTAGCAGACTTCGCTTTTTTCGTAAGACAAAAGACCTTGTGCGTTACTAAAAACATAGAAAGGTCAATGACGTCGCCGTTTATATGTAACACCATAACACCATAACAGAAATCGTCTATGTTTAAACTAATCAATTCAATTTCGCTAATGTGTTCTCTACGTTGAAATTGTTTAACAGAAATTGAAGTATAATTTTAATTTGTTGTTTTGGATAACGGATCATTCCACACTGTGACAATTCGTATGTTAAAATTATCCTTAAAACGTACGTGTAACATGACACATACAACTTTAATTGAATACAGTTTTACAAAGGCAGCATGCCAAATCCTTGAAACTAACAGCATGTCTCTAAGAAATGTATAATTTGGTTGGATGGAATTCGGGCTCCCAATCGCAGGAAAAAAATGTTTTTCTCTGAATTGAAGATTTTGTAGTAGTAATGACTTTCTGTGTCCTGCTAGGTTCACTGCTGGGATGTTCTGATGTGAATATTTAATACTAATTGTAGCTAGGAAAGGGCACAGCCAGTTTATAGACGCCATGGAATAGACGCGGTGATACTGTCACTATCTTTGTATCCCAAGCTCACGGGATTCTATATTATAGGATGGAGAAAAGCATAAAAACGTTCCTAGTTTTGTCACAGTCATCATTTTTTAATCTTCTTGGAAAGATTTTTGATAGGCTTAATACAATTAAGATATAGAGGGAGTATAGATATGTTTTATTGTCCTTTGAATGTCAAGGGTTTTGGGAAATAACCTCGCGTGGAAGGACATCAAACTTAGTTCTGATATCACACATGTCGTCATGTGTTAAGAACGACTCGGTCATGCGCTCTAGGAACATGGCTCATGTCCGTAAATATCTGTCCTACACATGAAATCAGATGTCTAACTCATGTTGATTAATCCTGATTGATTTTAAACATTAAATCCCGAGAAGACATTCTCAAGAAAGAAAAATCAACTAGCTGAAGCTCGTAGACTATAAATAGAGGATGAATTCCCCAATTTGAACAGCATCATATATATATCATCACTTATTTAGTACCTCTAGTGATACGTATGTATATCATGAATTGTGCCGGTTGTGTATGTATATCATGAATTGTGCCGGTTGTGTAATGTTCATCGTTAATTGTGCCGGTTGTGAAATGTTCATCTTTAATTGTGCCGCTTGGAGGGGAGTTCTCGATATCGACAAATCGACCCTCCTAGCTTTCCCGCATCAAAAATAACTTTTAATGGATGTACGATGTTTAATGCCGTTGGAAAGATGGATAATTTTTCTTTCACAAACATTCTATATCCACGTAAAATGTATTTCCTCCGCAGACTTGATCTACGTTTCTTCAAAAAAACAAAACAACTCGTCATTTCGATCTCAAAGGTTTCCTCAGTCATACTGCCACTTTCCATGAGGTCACACTCGCGCAACAACCTCTGTTCTCGTTCGCTGATAATTTCTCGAATCAAGGGAATTTTTCCAACGCTATATATATATATATATACCCATATATATATATATATATACATTTTACGATGACGCACTAGTTCCAAGTTTATCTCGATTTCATCTGATTATCAGTGAAAAAGTTCATGTCTGTTATAGCGAATCACAAAAGTAGCACCTGGAACAGATTTTGTGAAGTGATCACCTCGCCTGACGTCACCTCATGAATATGCGAAATATGGCGATATGACTGAGAAGAACCATTGCATAGTACAATTTCTATATGTTACCCGAGTTGAGTATGCGGCAATCGTTTCTGCATGTCTGTCACCGTTATCGAAATTAGCACCATTTTCCTCATTACTACGACGATTAGCGCCTCGTCCATACATTGTATCATACATACCGGATAATGACGCCCGGGGGACGGGCGGACAGGAAAAGCCACTTGATGGAATAACTACCGATCAAATAAAGCTACATATCTCTGTTAATTGTTGGAGTTTTACATCATTTCACCCAATTTAAATATTATTGTATAAAATACCGATATCTAAATTATCCAAAATACGAAATTACACGGAATTGAAAGTCTCATATGGTTATAATTGCTCATGTACATACTAATCGTGGGTGGAAACCATATAACACAGTGAGCCTTGTTGAGATCAATTAAGTAAAAATGTTTGCGTGAAAATAACGGCACGGATCGCGGGCTAGCTGTGCGCACGTCATATAACGACGGATCCGGTACCTCACGGATCGGCCGTGGGAGTCAAGGGTGCCGGAAAACACGCCCGATTTCGGTTCTGACCAATATAAACTCCTCACTTATCGTAATGAAATCGCTTTGCACCCCAAGGGACAATGAGTTCCAACCCCAAAGTTTCGTGTTCGTGAAAGTGCAGCACACGTTTTACAGTCCTGTAGGATGGGTAGTGGTTTCTTCACACGTTAGTGGTTATCATAGCTTCCAGGAATTGTTCGTTCTGAAACTTCTTCATGTGCTCGAGATAAAAACTCAAAGTACACATCTGCAAATACTTCTATCGGCACACTACAGTTAGGATGTGTTTATGCATTATTCATAACCTTCTGTCTGTGAAGCGCGAGAAAAAAAATGTCAGAATGGTTTGCGTCCGGTCGGGTCTGCGGTAATGTATTTAAGACTAGTGAAAACAAATGCATTTTTAATAAGAGGTTATTTTTTTAGATTGTATTAACTGATTGCTCATTGACGTTGATCACGTGATCACCAACAACTCATTGATATTTATTCCCTTTTCCCCTCTATTTAGAGTTATCTCCCGTTTTACCTGTTCGGGTTTAACAACTAATCACCGACGACTCATAGACAATGATCACGTGATCACCAACCACTTATTGGCATCTTTCAATAGAAGTATTGGTCTGTTTTAATTACCCTTTGTCGGTTGATTACCTGTAAATCAGAGATGCTTTTACATAAGATATCACATCTATTTCACTGGCCCTGTTGTAATTCTGTGATAAAAATCCTCCCGTTCTGACATGACAGAGTGACGTGATGTTGTACCACCAGTGTGACCTCTGAGTAAGTCCCACCGACATGACGTCACGAGTCTCAAAGATGACATGTTGACTACTACTTATTTTGCTTCGTGAAATCACTCATCAAATGTCTAGTACCTGATATGTTTTAAAATTTATCCCGAAATTTTATAAATGCCCCTCAAGTATGAAATGGAAACCTACCACCGTGTGGTCGTGTGTAATGTACATTAATTCATTTCACAAAAATAGTTATCTTACTTGTATTCATCACTCTTGTTATTCCGGATGGAAGCGCCGGCGGGGTCTTAATGTGCGAGTACCCGAGTAAAACCCACGTGGTCGGGCAGGTAACCCGTAACCTTTACACGTCCGATCGGGGAATCGAACCGCGGCCGTCTTGTTGAAAGGCGAGTGTGTTTCCACTGCGTAACTCGACCACCGATTTACCATGGCTTATTTGTTTGCTTTATTTTTGAAGATATGCTCCTTTAAGATCGTATCTGATTATGCCTCGAAAAATGAAAAGGGAACAGGGAACTGGAAGTCCGAGACGGCTTTTGATGCAGAAATGGCGATAAAGCGCTCTTGAATGTAATTTCACCAGCACAAGTACTTAGCCTTTATTGAACGTGCGATCTTTGTTTTATGGTCGGGTGTGCGGCGGTATATGGCAGATTGTAGCTGATTATGGCCATAAAAACGAACAGTCAGCTAATATGCAATTTACACCTGACATTTTTGTTACCGTCAATAAATAAAACTCTTTTGAGAAAGGGGACTTCATGCATATTCTTTAAAAGCGATTCTCTTTTGCATTTTTGTCTGTTTGTTTGTTTGTTTGGCTGTGGTTAACCGTCCTCACAACAGCCAGGGTCATATAAGTACGGGTGTCTAGGGAGACACAACAGCCAGAGTCATATAAGTACGGGTGTCTAGGGACACAACAGCCAGAGTCATATAAGTACGGGTGTCTAGGGAGACACAACAGCCAGGGTCATATAAGTACGGGTGTCTAGGGAGACACAACAGCCAGGGTCATATGAGTACGGGTGTCTAGGGAGACACAACATCCAGGTTCATATGGGGACGGGTGTCTAGGGAGACACAACAGCCAGGGTCATATGAGTACGGGTGTCTAGGGAGACACAACAGTCAGGGTAATATGAGTACGGGTATCTAGGGAGACACAACAGTCAGGGTCATATGAGTACGGGTATCTAGGGAGACACAACAGCCAGGGTCATATGTGGACGGGTACCTAGGGAGACACAATATCCAGGGTCATATGTGGACTGGTGTCTAGGGAGACACAACAGCCAGGGTCATATGAGTACGGGTACCTAGGGAGACACAACAGTCAGGGTCATATGAGTACGGGTATCTAGGGAGACACAACAGTCAGGGTCATATGAGTACGGGTGTCTAGGGAGACACAACATCCAGGGTAATATGAGTACGGGTACCTAGGGAGACACATCAGCCAGGGTCATATGTGGACGGGTATCTAGGGAGACACAACAACCAGGGTCATATGTGGACGGGTGTCTAGGGAGACACAACAGCCAGGGTAATATGAGGACGGGTGCTTATGGAGACAGTGCCGGGAAGAGAAGGTATATAGAAAAGAAAGAAGACAAGAAAGATAATTAGGAAACGAAAAAAATCCCAAGCGTTGAAATGGGTGCAGCAGATCAATGTTGGTGTCTTCAGTGTGCTCTTAGTAGATGACACAGCAGAAACCGGGTTATACCGATGCCGATGAAAAATACACAAAAATATAATTAAGTCGTTGGAAGTTTATTTTATGAAACTGACTAACTATTCATAATTATGACATTGTTAAATCTCAAAATTAGAAGAGAAAAGACGTGAAAGTGTCACTGTCCGACTATCGTAGATCTAAGTTCAAATCGGGGTTATGAAAGATCATATGTATTTGTTAAGCTGTAAAAGACGAACTGCATCATGTAGTTCCGATAAAGCGCCATGTCGATAATTGCTAGCATGCAGAAAAAGATGTGAAGAACGTTGAATCATTGTCCATGTAAAACAAAGACATCTGACTCTAGCCAGTCCGAGGAATCTCGAGAAGAGAAAGACGTAATCATATTTAACTGTTTATAGAGTACAGCAGAGGGGCCCTAACTTGTCGGCATTATGATATAGATCAGCCCACGGATTTACGAGTACAAGGTAAACAAGAAAATGTCGAAGGAAGTGACAATTGGCTTGGTCGGCAAGACGATCATTCAAATTTCTAATATAATTTCTTCTTGTCAAATTTAATGACTAAAATCGGGCACATGGACTACACTTGGTAAAGTCAGTGTTCATAATGCATCGTAAAACAATCACGCGTACAAATGTTGTGTGATTTATGATTTGTTGTACGGTGTATTTGCATCGCCCATCAAATCACTGTTTTACGCAGTTAATAACGGCTTGTCAAACCGCGCGAGAAAACACGAGAGACAGTCCATACAATTTCCCGCCAAATTCAATATTTATGCGAACGTAGACAGAATTCTTGGTAATGTTGGTATATTTCCATTAATCTGACAACATCAAGTCTACACCCCGCGTCAGACTTTTGACATCTTAGACACTTTTCCAACTTAATTTTCTGTTCAAATTTTAAAATGAAATAATTTTGAAAAGGTTTTATGTCAGTTTAACAACATGTAAGTGTTTTGATACGTAAATGATAGGTATGAACGCAATCCGGAACGCAGCTTACGTCAGGGTGATCTCATCCGGTACGTCACGCGCTTCAGGCACGGATCCAGGGGAGAGGTAGGACACACCCAACACAAACATCACCCACGTCTTATTATCTAGAGACTGAGAGAGTCAGTGACGGACGTTTGAGCTTATTTGCCCCCATTGCACCGTCATCCCTTACACGTAACACCAAGTTCGGGAGTGTAAACCAATCATTGATAGTCACGTGATTGTTTGAGAATATCACATGATTTGGTTATGAAAAGTTTCTTGATACACAACCAATAAGTGTGTCTGTGTGTTAAGGCTGAGATGTAGAAACTTACATATTACACCTTTAAGACTGAATATTATGTGCCCAGTTAACATAGAAACACTTATTGGTTGTGTAACAAGAATCGTTCATAATCCATAATTGCCAACCTGGAGAAAATGTTTAGAAACACATGATTTGGTTAATTATGCATTTTTCGATAAAATATGTATGGTTTCTTTAAGTTATTTAAGGCTTAGTGATAACATTTGGTTTAAGACTCGATCAGAAAAGAAAACATTTTGAAATTTGACTTAATGATCATTAAAGCGAATGGAGCCCCGGCGCGTGCAGCAAGCCCAGCAGCTGATTTTGCAAAGTGGGAAGATTTCATTAATGATTCAAATTTTAGAACAATATCTCACAAGAAAAAAATTGAATCGTGGGCTATATTTCAGTCAGTTAATTCACGAAAGTTACGGAAGCAGATATTTCCCAAAAATATTATATTGGGCACAATTAGAATAATAACTCTGATTTTAATATAATTGAACATCATTTTGATGCAAAGAAAGTGATTAAATTCGTGAGTCTGCGAGCATCACATACTGAAAAAGTGTCGCGATATTGGATTGTGTGTAGCATAGTGAGTTATTACAATAATTGTATTTCGATTCTTCAATTACTAAATTAAAATATTATTACAGAGAGATGCTTTTTCAAAACTGGCTCTAACTACCTTTACAAAATCGTAAATCTGTTATTTAAGAACAGGAAAATTACAAACAGCTGATTAAGACTTCTTCAACAATTTTAATTTGAACAAATAGTTATTTTTCGAAATAACATCCAAATACAGACACTTTATCATAGCGATTTATTTCCCTGGTTGATCTCACCATAGCAAAGTTTTTTCAGTTCAGATGAGGTTAAACGAACATTTTAATTAATCATTCCAAACCCTCCCGCCCCCTCCCTGCAGGTCAAGGATCGAGAAAAGAATACACTTGTTGTGCTTGCGCTGCTTTGGGAGGGTTTCGGCCACGTTGTGGAATAGCTAACCATCTGCTATTAAGTCAAATACCCTGGCCAAACTCAAGAGAGACATCAAAACTCACCTCTTCACATATGCATTCTAGGGTCTCTGCAAAGACGTCATGTAAATACCACCCTATATTTGTTCAATTACATGTTGTGTGTGTGTATGTGCACATTGCTTGCTTAAATGTATAAAAGTGATTGTAAGCCTTTGTTTTTGTCTACAATTATAACTATTACTATTATCCATATGTTGTAAAGCGCTTTAGATTAAGTTTACAAATTATATAGGGCGCTTTATAAATGTTGTATATACTTATTATTATTATTATCACAATAGTTTTTAATATAGAAAGGCGCGTAGCTGTGTGTACGCTGGTAAGCAGATGAATACATCAATTTCTTTAAACAGGAAACAAAACAAAAACTCTGCTTGTTGCAAACTCTTGTTCCCCTACCAGTGCCCTGCCCTCGACCTGTTTCTAATTAAATCCACTCCGAACAAGTAGCGGCATTTCAAACGAAGAGGGAAACCGCGGCGAACATGACAGTTTGCGCCTGAGTTAACCGCACTGTCTTGTGGCATGGTGGACGGGAAGATTCATTTAGATATTTAAACATATTATATATCCATCTAAAATTTATACTGTATGGTAATTTCAATAAAAAAAAACGTATTGTATCCATGATTTTATGGCAAAAAAGACAATTTCTCATCAAAAAATTCCAAACGAGAGTCAAACGTGACTTCCGCATTGTTTGTTCCCTTTCGTATTACAACTCACGTTCGGCTTATACATTTAGTGTATTCCTTACAGCGGAATGTTCCCTAACTTCCGGTTGTACTAACTTGGAGCAGGCATGTTAAAGGAACAGCGCGTTCCAATTTACGTGATAAATCTCATTATCTAAAGGAGCGATTTTTTCCGGAATTATCTTCAACGACTCCCGCTTAAAATTAAATGTATTTACAAATTTTGCACACTGTGACGTTTTTTGGTGTCGGTAATAACACCGACACACTGATTAAATACAGTGCAATTTGATACACGTTAACCGATATATAGGATCCCTCTTGGTACAGTACCCTTAAATGAGACGTTCTGAACGAACCCGTTCGGATCACCAGGCTTCGGTATCACAAACATTTCCTCAAATCTCAATCTCAAAACTTGAATTTGAACTCAGCTCAGGATTACCGCCAAAGGGGTTTCACAAAGATGGTGAAAATATATAGTTTCATGTTTTTTTTCGCCGATTTCAATAGTAAACCTGTCATGTTATTGCAAACAGCTTCGTTCCTGAGCTTGAGTTTCAACTTAAGTCTGCTCTTGGGCAGTCTCAGCTTTTTGTCCTCAGCTTGAGGCGTTGAGCCGGGCTTTCTGTTTGTGAAAACGAATTTAGGACTGAGTTCATTAGTGCGGACTAAGATCTTTGCTCAAAAGCGTTTGGATATCAAAGCCTGGTTCGTATCGACATAACTGGAAAGTTCCGCTAAGTGGAGCCCACTGACAGCCTTATGACTTGAAACGCTATTTACTTGGTTTTATTTAGTGACATTGCAGCGTAAATACGGAGGCACAGTAGTCTAGTAGTAGGACGCCGGGCTCGTGACCGACGGGTTGCGGGTTCGAGTCACTGCATGACACTGTGTTGTATCTTTGAGCAAGATACTTTACTCCGCTTGTTCCAGTCTACTCAGCTGTAAAAGTACGTGGTTGGGCAGTGCTAGCATTGTGGAATGCTATAGCTGTGAGCCGAACTGGCAGCACCGGCTGTATACTCCCCAGGGAGTTGAGAAAGATATTGGCTGGTTGCAAAGGCCCTATAACCACGGATAATAATTTGTGAACCGCTTTGGGACGACCTACGAACTAGGTTGTGATAAAGCGGTATATAAGAACCTTGAATTAGTATTAATATTATTATCTGCAAGGTTGCGTGAACAGAGCCTTCAATTTTGTCACGACATACTCCTAGGGGTGTAGAGAAAACAGTTGTATATTGAGAACAAAACATTTTGATTACGAAGTTGAAGGTCTCGAACAGTAATTACTCACATTGTTACTTACCTGGTACCTATAACCAGAGATACCCTGTATAATTATATGTATATTTCACATTTATAATGAAACCTTCTTTGTCCAAGTGATTTTAACAATGAAAAAAAAATTGTTTTAATCAAGATTTAAGGTATACAAGTTCAAATGCCATGTGAAAAAATATACTTTACAAAAAAACAAAAACAATGTATGAGTGAAAGAAGAGTCAATAAGAAGGAAGCTTGAGAATGGACTTTATATTATATTATATATGTTTATGTTTGTGCCAATTTAGAAGTGTTGTGTCAGTATTTTCTTGGCTCTCTGTTTTCCTAATGTGTGGTGTGTGAAGTGACCTCACTAAGTTTTGGTAACAAACTTTGTAATCTGTTAAAATTGGATTGAAGTCTGCCGACTGAAAAAATGTAAAATGTTTTAGAAGAAAGAGTTGTGATTTCTTCCATCTTGTTCCATGTTGAGTAAGACTGGTGTTGAAGATAAGATTATATGTGATACATTTTCCAGACATTTCCATTTTTACCCGATTTAATTTGTTATAATATATCACGAATCATTTAAGACTCAAGGTAAATCGATGGGATCACGGTTTACAATTCCATTCTTAGATGAAACATTATTTTACCTCTCTCTGCCTTGTGCCCTATCCATCACGTTTTTGGAGTACAAGGTTTTTACAGAATTTAATGCTATTGAGTATGGTGATATAACAACATGCTAAATGATACATAGACATCATTTAGGTGCAATCCAAGTTTGGATTTCTGTAAATTGATTACTTTCTATTAACATGTGAATTGATCAGGGAACAAGAAGAAAATGCATTTCATAAATTTTTATTAAATTAAAAAAAAAGGGGAGGCATTTATATGTTTGTTCAAGTTTTCTTGCCATCACAAAACCTCCTGGCTGCATTACTTATTGTGACCTAGAATTTTGAAGATCATCCATTTTCTTTTCACCTATTGCTGCTAATAATTCATTAATTAAAATAACAGCTTCATTAATGTTGGTAACTTTTCTCCTTTAATTTTCTATTTGATAAAAATAATTTGATTATTTTTGCGATTGTGTTCGCAATGTGTTCTACTTTTTGCTTATTTCTTTTACAACAAACTGCTTAAAATAAGGCTACCCTATCGGTGTGTACTGAGTATTTCTGAATTAACTGTTGACATTTTCTGGTACAGAGTTTTGATATTCATGAAACGTTTATCTGTATTATCATTTGATGGCTGAAGGAACAGTATGTATAAGTTATTTGTAATGGAACTAGACAAATACAATTGCTATACGTGTAATTATGTAGTCAGACTTGTACAACACTTTCTACATACTTATCAGGGGCGGATCCAGAATTTTCCCGGAGGTTGTCACCATTCCAGACGTTAAGTTAATGCTGGGAAGCATGTGCTCTGAACCATATCATGTTGCATAGATAAAGTAAGATACTAGTTTTGGCCTTTTTCAAGGGTCCCTTCTTAAACTTTTTTTTTTTTTTTTTGCTTTTTGTTTTTCTTCGTTAAATGTCCTAGTGAAATGAAAATCAATATAATATTATAATTTGGGTAATTTATAGATAGATAGATGTAGTATATGTATACAACGGAATTGGATTGGACAGGAGTGTCACGTGCGCTGCTGAAACCCCCCTTGGATCCACCTATGCTTGTTACACGTTCCTGTTGAAAACACCTGTTCTTTTCTTGGTGATAATCTACAAATGTTCCCAATGTTCTACATGTACAACAAACAAACAAAATTAACGCTTTCTTTCCTTAATTTATGTTGCAATGAGCAGTTTACACACCAATGTTACTTGATGTTTTAATCTTGTTTAATGTATTACCAATAAAAAATTCTGAACCATATAACCTTATTGTTGTTGATTCACACATAACACATGTAAAGCAGTACCGTATAACACACTGTGTGATGTTTATATAATATAACGGTAACTTGATAATAACAAGAGATCCCAGAGAGATCTTGACGCCCACCATTGTACCATCTTCCTTACTTCTTTGTCAGTTCGATCTTTTCTCTTCTTTCCTCTAATCTGTTTGATTGAGTCATGTTAACAGTAAATGCACCTTGAGGTAACTTTGACGACGGACCATGGACGCAGGGTGATTTGAATAGCCCACCATCAGATGATGGTGGGCTAAAAAGGAAATATAATATTTTCCAATTAGATCTGATCTGATGATAGTGGGCTGAAAAGACCCACTTAAGTCGCACCTGATTCGCTTACCAAGACTTGTAGTCAAAGGAGTTCTTTCCGCGAAAATCTTTTGGGAGGGCGAATCAGATATGCGATCCTTAGACATGATGTTTTTTTAATGCAGGTACATCAGTCAAAACATTATCCATAACATTCAATAATATTCTACCCTATTGCGAGTTCTAACACGGTAGAACGTGATACCAATCTGTAACAGGTGTGTGAATACTGTATAACAAGAAATTTTCGTCTTTGTTTTACTTCCTCAGTAATGAGGACAAATTTATTATGCCAGAAAGTCTTAAGTATTAAGTAATTTACATGTGAAGGGCGAAATTAACACTGGACATATACAGATTTTACAAAGAAGGTCAAAAAGGTTGACAGGACAAAACTTTCACAGTATACAGTATAGGTGTTAACATATTCTTTGTATCCAGCAGCTCTATAGGACTGGTGTCTGTTATGCGATACATATACTCCTGTGGTAGAAATACAAGTTTTCTACCTACCAGGTAATGTAAATTGTAGACTCCCATTAAGGTTAATGATAAATACTTAACAAATAATACAACAATGTACTCATTAAAATCAATTTATTTCAGATGATTGTGAGCAAGAAAAATGTTAAGAGAAATTCAGTTATGTTTCTTGACCACTGAAATTGAAATCTGATCTGCTGTCAAACAAATACCTAATCTGCTGGACCTCCATTTGACCCCTCCTCCACCCTCCCTCTCATACACAAGCATATACTTATCAATTTGTCCTCCTGTTGTTTTTAACTCTATTATGTATACTCAAAATTAATTTTCACAGCTGCAAAAACCTTGAAAATAGGATGGAACCTCAATAATTCAGCAACCTCTGTTCCCAGCAAAAGGAGGTGAATTATGAGATTAAAAGATTTTAGCTGGATACTATTAACTCATTCACCCCTGAAAACACATTTGAACTCCTCCAAATCAAAGGTTGGAATAGTTCATTATGAAATTTCAGGGGTGAAAGAGTTAAAGTGGAAACTCTTGCAAGGGGAAGTGTTCCCTTTGTGACTTTTCAAACTGATCATGTTGTGTAAATGTACACAGTGGCAATAGTTCTGATATGTATATATAATAACACATAATCTATACATGTATTATATCTATATTTTACTTATACACTTATTTACTCAATGTAAAAAACACAAGTATTTCCACTTCACAATAATTTCCAGCAGTGAGACCACCGGAATTAGTATCTCGATTAACAAGCCTCAATTTTATCTCTAATTTTTATTTTTACGATGTAAGAACCAATTATGAAATAAATACTGTTTAAACTAATCAACTTTCAGATATGCAGTATAATTTCCTTTGAAATCTCATATGCACATGAAAACTTTGTTCTTTACTGATACCAGAGAGGTAATTACCAAAATGTTAAAAGGTATGGAAGACTTTCTAAATCTCCATACATCTGTCTTCTTACCAATACCACTCTCGTCTGAACACACATTTTGTTGTACATCGTGAATAACAAAAACTTAATTTGTATAAACCCTAGAAATTTTAAGACGTTAAAAATTGGACATGAGACAAAAAAGTCACCATAGGCCTTATAAGTATCATACTTTTTCTCTCTAAACTCGAATTGTTCAAAAATCTTTCTTACAAAGACGACAAGTCAAAAACTGACACATTTCAGTGTTCTTTCATCAATGGGCACACTAAATTGAGGTTTCAAAAGTCTGTAACTTTATATATTTTGCAATGACAAATAAAGTATTTTACAAGTAAAAGACAGATTTACATAACAAATGTATATCAGTAAGATATTCACTGCTGGATAATGTTTCATCTCCAAAGGGGGTGTATTCATCATACCAAAAAATGTTGGTAAATAGCTGATGATAAATGGTCACCACAAAGAGTAAAATTAACTCATTCACCCCTGAAAACACATTTGAACTCTTCCAATTCAAAGGTTGGAATAGTTCAAAATGAAATGGCATGGGTGAATGAGTTAACAGCAAGCAGATATAATGTCTATAGATGAAGGGTGCATATTTTACTGTTGAAAAAGGTTTCCCGGAATAGTGTATAATTGTCGCAGCTTTTAGAAAATAATATCAATGCAAACAAAAAAGTTGGAAGAACAGTAATTAGTAGCAGTGAAAGTAAAC